>ML799963.1:255514-271399 GCA_009831015.1 Picea engelmannii | reverse complement strand
ACACCATGCATGTGATCAAGGAGAAGTCAAGTTCAAATTGTGAGGCAAGGGCCTCACCAACTGCAGTTCCAACAACCTTCTTGTTCTTCTTCTTCTGTGGACAGTTAGTAGCAAGATGCCCATGTTTGTGACAATAAAAACACTTCACTTTGGAAAAATCCATCTTCTTGCCTTTAGACTCGGATTTTGAATGGAATTTATTCCCCTTCCCTTTCCTTACCTTGGTAGCCAAAGCACAATCCTCTTCATCATCATGTTTTGATGAAGAGTCATCTCTGGTGTTCTGCCTGAACTCCTCCAGCACTATATCCGACCATAGTCATTCCCAATCTGGCAATTTTTCCCTTCCATTGAGAGAGTCTTGATAACTGTGCCAATTCTTGGGAAGTCCTAGGACATCCAAGCTCACCAAATAATCATCAGCGACTATTATTCCCACACTCCCCAGCTCATCCCGGCATTGGACAAACTTCCTGAGATATTTTGGAATGGAGTCGCCCTTCTCCATCTTGATCTTCCTGAGTTTATATTTGAGTGCCAATTTCCTATGGTCGCTGCTATTTTGGAATAGATCTGTCAAAGTCTTCCACATTTCATATGGTGTGAATTTCCCATGGAGGCTTGAGACAATGTAGTCTCGTACTCCCTCCAACATGATCCTCCTCGCCTTTGCCACTTTCTTTTTCCATGCATCAAGATTTGCAATGTCTACAGCATCTGACTTAGGAACGTGTTTGTCAATGAATTCCTTCAAGCTATTGTCTTCAAATACTACCTCCATCCTGTCCTTCCAAGAAATGTAGTTCAAGTTGCCCTCAAGTGCATACTCTAACCTCAAGCCATTGAAATCCATTTTGATCTTGAATCAGATGTAGCACCAAGAAAATATTTCTGCAAATTCGAATTCTATCCAATCACAAACTCAGCTTCTGCAATTTCTTGTGCTCTGATACCTTGTAGAAACTTGAATACAAATTATGTGTTTCCTAGATTCTCCTGATCTAACAATTATATGTCATTGTTAAATACATAATCACTTCTACTAAAATTATTGTGGAATTTAAAACATGATCACCAATTGCAATATCAAGAAGAGAGATCAATCACACATAACACAGATGTTTTACCAGGAAAGCATAAAGCTAAGAACCCCACTATCATATATTATGTATATATCATGGATCATGAAACATTCTCATACAAAAATCTAATCCAAGAGATCTCAATACAATATACAATCGTCTCGCACTGTCATAAAAAAATTGGCAAATGCATGTGCCAATTTGTTGCCTCCAGACAGCCTGCCTCCTCTGCACAATCCCTGTTGATGGAAATCCCTGCAATGGATGAATTTATCTTGCCTAGGTTGCGCATTCCTCATTGGCACATCCAATGTCTGTGTGGTTGCATGAGTGCACTCACTAATGTCACAATTGATAGTCAAATTGTCCCTTTCACCTGTTATCTCAACTAGGTCTCCACTGGATCTGACATGCATGTAGTTAACTAGTTAACAGAGATAAATCTTCAATTGCATGTGAGATCACTGATTGTGAATTAATTCATTGAACTCTCACTAGTGTAAGTTTAGTTACAACTAGTACAACTGAGCTTAACTCACTTAATTGAGTTAAAATACTTCACAACTCACATAACTAGACATATAACTCTGTCACAACTTCGAATCACTCAGTTACGACTAATTTGACTTGCATGTCCCACCAATCAACCTTTGACTTGAATTTCCCATAGCTAACTGATTTTCCACTTTAGTTAACTATTTCCAAGTGCTCATTGAGAATAGACTAATATTTATTTTCCAACTATTATTAAGGGATAATAATAGTTGACATACATCTATAAATAGAATTCAATCACCATCTATAAATAGTCATCATCTAAAAGTATACTTCCACCTAAAAATAGCCCGAGGCTCCATCCTAGTGTAGGTGCATAATTTTCACTAGGATCTTCTTATTGAATCTCAACAGGTTCAAGGCTAAGGGGGAAGGTGAAAATGTGATCGGATAAAGGCTCCTGGTGAATGTCTATAGGTTGATTGGCTAAATATGACTCCTAAAGGGTCCACACTTACACGTGTCTATGCATTAAACGTAGAGATAGGGACAAGTGGATTTGGGCCTTCGGTCGAATTAACCCTAGCATCGCAGTGTCCAAAATTCCCTGAAGTTCTGAACTCCTAGTGCCCCAGGGTATTCCACCAACTATTAGGCCAAGAAAGGATGTGTCAAGGGAATGCTACATGGCAAATCCCAAAGATGACATGTGGCCCCATCAATGGATGACATGTGTCACATTCTAATAGGCATATGAGGTCTGTAAAAAGAAAAAAATTAGGTGACACGTGGCATACCGAACATGGGTCCACATCACCCTAGGTGATGTCAGCACACCACGTCACTCTGGATGAAAAGCCTCTGGGAGTCTCTAGTTCATCCTTCCTATGAAATCACCCGAAGCTCTGAGCTCCCACAAGTAGCCTTTCAATTCTCTTTATATCCCACGGTCGAGATGGGTCCACGTAGATCCATAGATATACAACCTCTTTTTCTTCACAAATTTGGCATTCGGGGGATCCACTATGTAATTTCCTCTTTACTCCTGGAGTGATCAACATCGATCTCACCATGGTCTAGATCCAATGGTCAGGATGGATCTCGACACATCCTTTTATCGATGGTCTTCATCGCTTCATGACTTCGACATTCATGGGTTCCGCAGTGTAATTTCATTTTTACTCTCAGAGTGGTCAGTGTTAGGTTGACCACAGGCTAGATCCAACGGTCAAGAGGGATCCCAAAGCATCCTCAAATCAACAGTCCTCGTCACTTTGCAACTTTGGCATTCAGGGGTTCTACCTGTTTAACACTCCCTTTCTCCCGGAGTGGTCAATGCAGGACTGGCTGTGGCGTAGATCTAATGGTCATGGGAGATCCTAAAGCATCCTCAGATATATGATTCTCGTCGCTTCGCGAGTTCGGAATTTGGGGGTTCCATCCGCTTAACACTCCTTTCACCCAAAGGGGTCAAAAATGGACTGACCACGACGTAGATCCAGCAGTCATAGAAAATCCTGAATGTCCTCGGATCTATATTTTTCATTACTTCACGAACGGTAAGTGGGTCATGGCTTAACGGTGGGACATATCCCACGCTCATAGTTAAGGAAACCACCAGAAGTCAGTCAACCTTGTCAGTAAGCGCACCAATAGGTTCCATTCAATTGATTTCAAAGGTTGTAAATTCATAGCATCTCAAAGATCTGAATTCCCAGAGTTCTAAAACCAAGGATAGCTTTAGCTCCTTTCAGTCCTAGCGAAGGGTTCCAAGGAGAAGGTCATCTGGATCCTCTAACAAGTTTCAGGGCTTCATGCTCAACTCTTAGTCTTAATTTTGTTAGGATTGTGGACATGATCCCTTGGTCACACTGACAAAGGGTTTGAAGGAAGCGCCCTCCTTCCACATTACTCGAACTTAGTGACTTGCGAAGGTGAATTGAGGGGTCGACATGACTGAGGTGTTCCAGGGAAGTTTTCTGCGACTCTTATTTTACAAAAAAAATCCTTGGGAAAATTTTCTTAAGGATTTTCCAACCAGTATAGAAATCATAAACTTATTATTAAATTCATTTGAAGACCCATGTCTATTATTTCTCCTGCTGCTAAGTAGATGCAAACAGAAACCATGCAAATACAGGGACTCACAGAAAAACAATAAGCATTTATAATGATTAATCAAACAATGTAAATTATAGTCATAGCCATAGACTTGCAACCATCATTTCCATTCTAGTACACAGAGTATAATAATAATTATCAGGAAACCATATCGTGATTCAATTGCTGAGAGGGGTGCATGTTTCCACCCAATTGTAGGCACAGCAACTCCTGAACGAATTTACTTTCGGACACCCCCTAGCTAGATCATGATGTCTTGAGAGAGATTTTTCCTTCTTGTTTAGTGACAATCAGGGATGGTGGCCACTCTCCTCCTCCCATAGGAACTTGGAAAATGATTTTCTCTTCACCAAGAAAGGGGAACTATAATGAGTGCTTCTTCACTCACTAGGCTTCTTTGAAACTCCATTTATCAGCTTGGACTGAAAACACTACCAGCAACTTCTTGCACCTAGAGCAAGCTTGTTTTTTAGTTCTCTTTAGAACCAGATATCTTCGCATGTCCTCTCTTTTAAAAAATAATGGTCTCTTGACTCATTTTCTTTCACAAATCCCTCTACCCACAAATTCCTTTCTTTTCTTTCCTTCCTCAGTAAGCTTGTCTGGGTCCTAATCCCCAGTTCGTGGTCAGGTCGAGAATTCTTTCAAATGGGTACTTTGTCCATATCCTCATTAACTCTTGAGGAGGTCTCCCCAACCACTAGCCTAACTAGTGATTTATTTTTGGCTCAGAGGACTTTTCTGGTTCTAAGTAATTTAAATCCAGTAAGGTACTAGTCTGGTGGGAGTCATCTCAACCATTGTTGGTTCTTCTCATCATCTCTCTCATACATCATGATCTACCTTGTAAAACTTCTTCAACGGTTATGCAACACTATCCATTTTATTTAATAACATAAATACATACATTACCTTATATAACAAAAAGGTTAATTTGTTCCAACATCCACACATATTCATTATGCCCATAGTCTTTTAACAAGTTATAGTTATATTTACAAGCTAGGGAAACAGGGGTATTACAATTTTCTCCCCTTTAAAGGAAAATCAACCTTGATGTTCTACCTGCCGATGTGATTTGTATGTACATAAGTAAACAAAAATGGGTATGCATGTTTCATGGCATCCTCCATTTCCCATGTAGCTTCATCTAGAACAAAGTGTTTCCACATCATCTTGACCTGTGCAATGGTTATGTTCCTAAGTGGGATTTCCTTCCTGTCTATTATTTACTATGACTCTGGCAAGGAATATCCCTCTAGTTCCACCTGAATCACAAACAAATCAATTATATGATTAGAATCATGTACATATTTCTTCAGTAAAAAAACATGGAAAAAATTATGTGCCTTCACTGTGGGAGGAAGTGTTAGTCTATATGCTACAGGTCCCACTCTATCTAAAATTTCAAAGGGTTCAAAATACCGAGGTGCCAGCTTGGCACAAGCTCCCATTCTCAAGGAAATTTTTCTGGGCCTAACTCGGAGATACACACGATCCCCTATTTTGAACTCTGTAGGAGTCTTTTTTCTGTCTGCGTAGCTCCTCTATCTATGTTGTGCTATTTTCATATTCTATTTTATATGAACTACTTGTTCTTCCATTTACTTTATTATATCTGGCCCAATTATAATTATGTCTACTGGTTTATTCCAGTTGATTGGAATATTGCATTATCTACCATAGAGGGCCTCAAAAGGGATCATCTTCAATGACTCTTGATAGTCATTGTTATAAGAAAACTCCACCAGTGGTAGATAGTATTCCCACTTATTGGGATGATACATTACATGTATCCTTAACATGTCCTCTAACACTTGGTTTACCCCCTCCTTCTTCCCATCATTTTGAGGGTAATAGGTTGTATTAAATAGTAATTTAGTCTCAAAACCAACAAACAGAGATTTTCAAAAGTTTGAAGTAAATTTTGTATCTCTGTCGGATATGATTTCCTTAGGAATGTCATGCAGTCTAAATACTTCTTTCATGAAAATAATGGAAATATATATTTCCTTGCAAGTTGATTTGACAGGAATGAAGTGAGAAACCTTGCTCAGATTGTCCACAACTACCGTGATGGTGTCATTATAATTGGTTGATTTTGGTAACCCTGTGATGAAATCCATGGAGACGATTTCCCATTTCCATTCTGGGATTGGTAAGGGTTGCAATAGCCCTGCTAGTTATCAGTGCTCTGACTTAACTTGTTTACATTCTAGACATTTATCCAAGTAATCAACTATGTCCTTTTTTAGTGCAGGCCAACAAAATAGTTTCCTAGCAGCTGTGATCATTTTATGATAACTAGGATGACCAGTATAGAGTCTTTTGTGTAGTTCATCCATTATGAACCTCTTAAAGTCGTAAAAATTTGGAATATGCAACCTGCCTTTGTAAGTTACCATGCCATCATTCAGCAATTGATAACCCTCATACTTCATCCCTATGGGCTCTCGCTCTAAGTATGATTTCACAGTCTTGAAAAATGCATATGTTTATTGTGCCCTTTTGACTCTCTCCTAGACGTCTTATTCATAGGTGCTTACAGTTTCCAAGTGAATCACTATCATACTTATATTAAGGGCATCAACCACCCTATTTTTTTTTCCTTTGATATGTTTGACTTCAAATTCAAACTCACTAAGGAGATCCATACATCTAGATTGTATAGCAATGATTTTTGGTTGATCAAACAAATATATCAACCCACTATGGTCTGTCATAAGCAAAAATATTCTACCTAAGAGGTAATGCCTCCACATTTTTAAAGCATGTACTATGGAAACCAATTCCAAATCTTGGGTCACATAATTGATTTCATGCTCATTCAATTTTTTGGATTCGTAGAAAATCACATGCCCTTATTGCATAAGGTCTCCTATGATCCCTTCCTTCCAGGCATCTATAAACACAAGGAAGTCCTTGTTTCGGTCTGCAATCTTCAACACATATGCATTGGTTAGAATGTATTTCAGTTGTTGGAATATTTCTTTACATTATGATGTCCAAATGAATTTAACTCCCTTTTTATGAAGGGACGTGATCAAGAAAAAGATCTTGGAAAATCCCTTTATGAACCTTCTATAGTATCCTTCTAGGCCCATAAAGGATTCGATATCATATACATCCTCTCAGGTAGGACAATCCATAATGGATTTTATCTTGTCAGGATCAACTGCCACTCCTTCAGAAATAACATGGCCTGAGTAATGAACTTGCTCTTGGAAAAAGTCACACTTACTAAATTTAGCATAGAGATGATGCTCTCTTAGTACTTGAAGAACTAACTTGAGATGTTCTTCATGTTCTTCCCTACTCTTAGAATAGATTAGGATATCATCAATGAAAACCAACACAAATCTATCCAAGAACTTATTGAGTACATTATTCATTAAGCACATGAAAGTGGTTGGTGCATTGGTAAGCCTAAATGGCACCATAACAAATTCATAGTGCCCATATCTTGTCCTAAATGATGTTTTGTGGATGTCTTCATCCTTAATTCGGACTTGATGGTATCCAAAACTCAATTCAGTCTTGGAAAAAATTGTAGCACCCCTTAATTGATCAAATAATTCATTGATCCTTGGCAAGGGATACTTATTCTTAATAGTCATCTTATTGAGATGTCTATAGTCTATCCACAACCTAAGTGTGTCATCCTTCTTTTTCACAAACAATGTTGGTGCTCCCCATGGAGACACACTAGGATGAAAGTAACCTTTGTCCAACATCTCCTTTAGTTTTAGTGTAAGCTCAAATAGCTCTGGTGTACTCATTCCATAGGGTGTTCTAGATACTGGCACCGCTCCTGGTAAAAGTTCTATTGAAAAGTAAATATCTCTTCTTGGAGGTAGACCTAGTAACTCTTTTGGAAACACATCTTTATACTCTCTTAATATGGGATGGTCCTCTAGGATTGGTTTATTGTTGTCAATAGATTTCAACACTTGTATTTCATACAAAGGACATCCTTTTTTGCAATACTTCTTCACTTGAAGGGTTTATATTTGTCTCACTGAGACAGGCTTTTGAATTCCTTGTAGGGATATTTTTCTTCCTTCTTCATCTTCACACTCCAAATTTTTATTGTAACAGTACAACTTGGTTTTATGGGCAGCCAAACAGTCCATGCCAATCACCAGGTCATAGGATCCTAAAGGGAGCATGTTTAAGGTTGATTGCGTGGGAAATCTATTCATAATGAATTGGCATTCTGGTATGACCTTTGTTACCTTTCTTCTAGTTCCAGTGGCTAGTTGCACCAACCATGATTTAACATGTTTTACTTGTTTAAATTTACATTTCTCAACAGTTTGAGGGGAAACATAACTCAGATTAGAACCAGGGTCAATTAAAATGGAAACTAGATGGTTGGAAATCATACCTTCCATCTCCACCACTGAAGCTTGGTGGTTATCTTGTCTATTATCCAAGGCTACATAAATTTGTGGCATGCTCCTAGCCACATCATTGACTGTGGTAGCCTCCTGGATGTTGTAGACCCTCTTATTTTGTTTTTCCTATGTGGGAAATCCCTTAGTAGATTTTATTCTTCACAACCCCAACATTTCAATGGTTCTCTCTTGGTATTATCAGTCTTACCTAGGGTTGTTCCAAAGGGTTTATTTCCACTCTGAGATGGAAAATTTTGTTGATATACACTTTTAGTAGGAAGGCTCAACTTAGAGATTTTTTGGTGATTCTTAAATATTGAAGATTTAAACCCATTCTTGAATCCCAAACTACCTTTATTCTTCTATTCCTTATGAGGTTCTACCTTGTACTTGAATTTATCATAGAAGTACCTTGCCTTCTGGATAATGTCTTCTAAAGTCTTTGTCTCATCAAATTCAATTATGTCCCGGAAGGATTGAGGATTTCCACTAATAAATCATTGCATATTTACTGTCGCCATCCCTTACATTGTAGTTTTCATGCCATCCACTGACTATTTGAGTGTTAATAAAACATTTTATGTTAGTTAATTATCTACCAGTTTATGAACCGAACATACAATTTGCAAGGTAAAGTCATCTTCTTTATTTGGAACACTGGAAACACATTGTTCATACTTTCAAAACATATAACTGTCATCAGAAAGTTTCATTCCTCTTTTTAACAGTGGTTTAGATAAGTTTCTTAAGAATGGGTAAGGTAGCAAGGTTACCCCCTTAAAATTTCTCTAATAAGATTTTTATGTGACTCATTCATGATCCCAAGTAGGCCAAGTGTTGTTTCTCGCTTTGATACCACATTGTAACACACCCGACCACTAAAGTACCTTTTTAAGGGATGGGGTATAAAATTTTCACTTTTATCAATCATCTCAAATCCTCCTCCTGAGACCTTCATCACCTTTTGCTTGGCACGATCTTCCCAACGACTGCTATCATGCTCAAATCTGAGCTATGGATTGTAAGTTATGGATCTTCAAGGTTCTTTAAGTCTTCATTAACTGGAGTCCTTACAGCCACATGGCACCCACGCGGCTCCCTATCACCCAACACTACACATCATTATAGTATATGAAGACTCTTCCAACCTGGAGTTGACATTTGTCTAGATCTTATAGATCTCCTAGGTTAAATAACCATTAATACAGAGAAATCCCACTCTTTACCAAAATCTCCAAGGCACTCGGATTCATTAATATTAATTAGATCCTAAGTCTTTGGACTTCAAGGAAATTCCTCCACATGTATTTAGGAACCCAAATATCCTGAATGTCAGAGTCTCAGAGAGGGTCCCTTTTCATTTAATTCATTATATTTAAATTGTCCAACAACCTGTCGGAGCAGGAAAATAAGTCTGGGCCTTTAGCCTATTTCAATTCATCCAAACACACCACTCCAATCCTTTGGATTTCCAAATTTCTAGACTCCCAAAGGGTCCACAATTACAAGTGGTGACGCATTAAACGCAAAGGCAGGGATAGGTGGATCTGAGCCTTCGGTCAAATTAACCCTAGCATCCCAGCATCCCAAATTCCCCAAAGTTTCGAAATCCTAGTGCCCTAGGGTATTCCACCAACTATTAAGCCAAGCAAGGATGTGTCAGGGGAATGACATATGGCAAAGCACAAAAAAGACATGTGGCCCCATCAATGGGTGACACATGTCACGTTCCAGTAGGCATATGAGGTCTGTAAAAATCACAAATCCAAGTGACATGTGGCATATCGAACATGGGTCCACGTCTCCCTAGGTGACAACATTGTGCCATGTCACTATGGATGAACAGCCTCCGGGAGTCTCTAGCTCCTCCTTCCTACAAAATCATTCAAAGCTACGAATTATGAACTCCCGCAAGTAGCCACCCAATACCATTTATATCCCATGTTCGAGATGGGTCCACGTAGATCAATAGATATACAGCCTCTATTGCTTCGCAACTTCGTCATTCGGGGGATCCGTTGTATGATTTTCTCTTTACTCCCAAAGTAGTCATCGTCGAGTTGACCATGGTCTAGATCCAATGGCCAGGAGGAATCTTGACATGTCCTCTGATTGATAGTCCTCGTCTCTTCACGACTTCAGCGTTCGGGGGTTCTGTGGTGTAATTTTTTTTTTACTCCCAGAGTGATCAGCATCGGGTTGACCACGATCTAGATCCAACAGTCAGGAGGAATCCCAAAGCATCCTCGGATCGATGATCTTCATTTCTTCATGACTTCGGCTTTCGGGGGTTCTACCCATTTAACACTCCCTTTCTCCCAGAGTGGTCAATGTCGGATTGACTGCGACATAGGTCCAATGGTCATGGGAGATCTCAAAGAGTCCTCAGATATATGGTTCTCATCACTTCGCGAGTTCAAAATTCAGGGGTTCCATCTGCTTAACACTCCTTTTCACCCGAAGGGGTCAATGCCATATTGACCGCTACATAGTTCCAACAATCAGGGAAGATCCTAAATGTCCTTGGATCTACAGTTCTTGTTACTTCACGAATGGTAAGTGGGTTAGGGCTTAACGGTAGGAAAAATCCCATGGTCGCGGTTAAGGAAACCACCAGATGTCATTCAACCTCACTGGTAACCGCACTAGTAGGTTCCCTTCAGTTGGTTTCAAAGGTTGTAAAGTCATAGCATCTCGGAGCTTTGAACTCTAGGAGTTTCGAAACCAAGGATAGATTAGTTCCTTTCGGGCCTAGCGAAGGGTTCCAAGGAGCAAGTCATTTGGATCCTCTGACAAGTCTCGGGGTTGCACGCTCAACTCTTAGTCGTGATTTTTTTAGGGTCATGGACATAAGCCCTCGATCACACTGACAAAGGGAATGAAGGAGGATCCCTCATTTCACATAATTCAAACTTAGTGACCTACGAAGGTGAATTGTGGGTTCGACATGACTCAGGTGTTCCAGGGAAGTCTACTCCGACTCTTATTTTACAAAATCATTCATTGGGACAATTTCCTTAAGTATTTTTCAACAAGTACAGAAATCATAAACTTATTCTTAAATTCATTTGAAAACCCATGTCTATTATTTCTCCTATTGCTAAGCAAAGGCAAACAGAAACCATGCAAATACAAGGACTCACATAAAAAAATTAAGCATTTCTAATTATTAATCAAACAATGTAAATTTTAGTCATAGTCATAGACTTTCAACCATCATTTCCATTCTAGTACATATATTATAATAATACTTATCAAGAAACCAGATCGTGAAGCAATTGTTGAGAGGGGTGCTCGTTTCCACCAAACCATAGGCACAACAACTCTTGAACAAATTTACTCTTGGCCACCCCCTAGCTAGATCATGATGTCTTGAGAGAGACTCTTCCTTCTTGTTCAGCGAAAGTCATGGATGGATGCCACTCTCATCCTCCCACAAGAACTTGGAAAATGGTTTTCTCTTCACCAAGAAAGGGGGCCTGCATGAGTGCTTCTTCAGTCACTCATCTTCTCTGCAACCTTGTTTATCATCTTGGACTGAAAATGCTGCCAGCAACTTCTTGCACTCAGAACAATATTTTTTTTCAGGTCTCTTCAGAACCAGAGAGCTTCGCATGTTCTCTCTTTTCAAAAAGACTAGTCTCTCGACTCATCTTCTTTCAAAAATCCCCTATGCCCACAATTTCCTTTCTTTTCTTTCCTTCCTCAGTAAGGTTGTGTGGGTCTGAATCCCCATTTCGTGGTCAGGTCAGGATGTATTTCAAATGGGTACTTTTCCCATCTCCTCATTAACTCTTGAGGAGGGATCCCCAACCACCAGCCTGACTGGTAATTTATTTCCAAGTTAGAGGATTGTTTTGAGTCTAAGTAATTTAAATCCAATAAGGTACTGGTCTGGTGGGGCTCATCTCAACCATTATTGGTTCCCCTCACCATCTCTCTCATACATCATGATATACCTTAGAAAACCCCTTCATCAATTATGCAACACTATCCATTTTATTTAATAACATAAATACATACATTACCTTTTATAACAAAAAGGTTCATTAGTTCCAACATCTACACATATTCAGTCTGCCCATTGTCTTTTGACAAGTTATAGTTTTTATCACTGAAAAATCGTCTACAACATTGCACACAATGGTCGAAGAAAAACATCAATATCAGCAACAATTAGTCCACCTACAACACCAAAATCCATCAAAAGGAAAAAAAAAACTGTATAATTGGGTTAAAAATCAAAGTGCACAGATTCACCAAAGGAAGCGTGCACACAGTGTGCATAATGTGTAGGCTAACATAGGCCTCAACGCGCACTATGCACAAAATGCATGATTGTCTACGGGAAAATCTGTGCACTTCTATGAACGACACATTTATGGATCTTGTTGGTCTCTCAACCATTTCTAGTCCGACCCCCAACACGATTTGACACTCATATCTGAGAGATATATAGCTTGGAGGCTGGTCAAGGGATAGAGGGGGACCCTAAAAGGCCCCTTGTTCACACTATGAACCAATTACATTTTTCCATGAATGGATGCTATAAATAAGAGCCATCGATGTGCTAATAAAATAAGATCTTCAAGGTATTGTTATGTTGTAAGAATTATTCTTTGAGAATCCTCTTTTCTCTTTGAAGCCTTCAAGCACCATTGCAATAGGCCACTCCACTCACCTCTTGAGGGAATAGGCATTTTTTTTCTTCACCATTTGTCATTTCTTCCATTGTAATGAGAGAAGAGCTCTCAATTAGGGAATTGAAGATCCCTCCCAAGGAGGAAAAGAGGACTCATAAGTCCCTTCCTTTCTCTACGATGTTTTTCCTATCAATCTATTGATCCATTGGTAGCAATATGTTGGTAAATTTTTTATTTTCATGGTTCTAAGTTTCTCAAGCTTTCTAACATTATTTCTTATTTGTTTTTAGTTTTATTTTTTTGTTTTCATGTGTGTTTGGTTTATCTAACTCACTCACAAACTTTTGTCTTGTTTAGCAGGCTTATCTTAACATGCAAGTGTTGTGTTTTTGTTCACCCAAGTGACAAAACCAACACAACATATCGATGACCATACTGGGGATCGGTATCAAATTCATATTTATTTAAGTCTTGAGAGCACTTCATTTTGATTGGTTTTACTTGCAGGTACCAAAACGGCCTAGCCCAACTTGCCAAACTCAAAATTTAGAATTGAGAAAGGAGTATTTCACTTGGAAATTTCTCCCCCGATGCATGACAGGAAGTGCATGGCATTTCAGGCCCTCAGACATGCACTATGTGCACTGTGCACGAAATAGGCTTCACTACTCTGCGCATTGTGTGCCCTCTATGCGCCATGCATAAGTTCATTTTTTCAAATTGTAAGGGTTTTATGAATGGTTTGAGGGGCCCTAGCCTTCATATTTTTATTTTCCTACACTTTGCAAAGCAAATACACTCCACCTAGAGTCCTTTCTCACAAGAAAGGTTAGCTAACATGGGCACTTAGGGTTAAAAAGAATCATTATTCTCCTCTTTTATTTTGTTGCCACATGGATGGCTCATTTGGCTTTCAAAATTTTTAAGTTGAAGTTATTGCTTTCCATATGCAATCACTTAATTTGGGACTAGAAGTTAATTTTGACTCTCAAGTATGCTCTTCCCCTGCATCCTAGTGTGATCTTGGGAATCATAAAGGTGGTTAAAAGGACATTTCATATTCCTTAAAAAATCTTTAGGAGAGGACAAAGCCCCCCTAAGGTTCCTTTCAGTTTTTGAAACCATCTTAAAGCTTTGTAAGGGCCCATACATGCCCACATGTTTGCAATCTTAGGATAGTTTCTTAAAAATATTTCATAGTTTAGATCACAATCTAGGGAAGTTTAAAAATCCAGTAACGGACCCATACATGCCCACATGTCTACAATTATAGGATAGTTTCAAAGATTTCTTAGTATAGGCAACATTTTAAGGAGTTTAAAGGATTTGTAAGGACCCATATGTCCACACTGCTAGTTCTTTAGGGATTTAATTATTCTATAAGGTTGTACCAAAGACACATAGTAACCTAAGTAAGAATATTTGTAAGGACCACAGGAATTCCACATGTTGCAATCTCACACTTAACTTATTAAAATCGTGGCACACTTGTCACTTTCTTGCACACAAGGCCACTCCTCGCACACATAATTTCTATTAGAAAAATGGAGGTCGAAGTAGGTTTTATCCAAAGGAATTCTGAAATATCCGACTACTTCTTTGGAAATTATCCACACTCAATTAAATCAAACGAGGTTGGTTCATGACCCCAATCTCTCAGCCCACCACATCTAAATTTTTCCTAAGAACACACTAAATTTTCCTCCACGGGAGGTGCCAAAAGAAATTTCTTAGTCTAGGTAGGATCTCGGGGCTAGGCATCCAAATAACCTCATGTTATCAGGTTATCACATTTTCAAACAATAGAATTTGAGAAATAAGGAACTTTCAAAATCCTCCAAGTCAAGTGTTGCTACACCATAAGGCAGGGAGATACCCGTGAAGGGTCGAAGGCTGAGGTATGGTTGTTCTACGCATCCCTCCTTGATGCACCCAACTCTTGTGAGGGCATCCATCCCGTGACCCATTTCTGAGGCCAAAAATATAAATGTCACACTTTGACCGAGGTACTTAGTGGCCAAAACATAGGATATCTACCCAGGTGGCAGTTGTGGGTTGCAATCGCACCTTAATCAAATTTTGTGTGACTATTGGGAAATATCGTCAGTTCTTTCAGGATATGCACCCTCTACCTCTCATTATAATTGATTACTTCAAACTTCACTAGTTCCTCTTCCGATTGCTTCAAACCAAATTGTCGAATGCTATTGGAAGGCAATGTTATCCACCAAGTTGCACTAGGATGGATTTTCAGCAAGCCGCCAAAGATTGAACATTTTAATATTCAAAATTCAGAGTTCAGAAGTTCAGTCGGTCTTTAAGATCAACCTTTTTCACGTTTCCATAAAAAATTGTAATAAGAGATGTTGCATGATGAACTTGTAAAAGGTCTTAGCCACCTAGTATTAAGCATGAGTTATACTATGGAGTGTTTTTTTACTTATTTATTATATTTTGTCGTCCAGACAATTTATAATTTATGAGTTTTTTCACTCAATCCCTCCAGAGTTGGAGTATATACCCATGGTTAGGGATTAGCATGAATCTAAGCCTAGTGTCTGATGTATATTACCATGCTAAACATTCTCCTAGAGTCTTATGAAAATGTGTTAAGTCCCCCTTAGGATTTTTTTAATTTTTTCAGTTAATTAAAAAATTTCCAGAATTCAACAATTTTTAATTAAAAAATAAAGATGTATTAAAAAAGTGGTACTATGGGGACTTCATATGGCTTGGGGGTGCTCATTGTTGGACCTAGAACACCCATATTACCTAAGTACCCACTTGGTTGAGCAAAAATAATGATTTTAATCACTTAAAAATCATTTTTGCTCATAAAACCCAAAAACGTCAAAATAAAATCAAAACAATCAGCAAGAGAAAAAATCAAGGAAACATGTGGGGACATGTTGGAGACAAATGGAACTCCAAAATGCTATGTGGAAACTAGTATAAGACTCCCATTGGTCAAAGAAATAAAGTGGGGCATGTGTGAGTTGGTTTTTAGCATGTGCCAAAAGGGAGGTGTGCCCCTCTTGGAGAGGTGGTGCATTCTAGAGAGGGAAACCTACCTCTTGAGAGGTGGTGCCCCTCTACTCCCCCATTACCTCACACTTGGCATAGTTTGGGCATGTGGGAGAGGTGTCA
>ML799963.1:214450-231610 GCA_009831015.1 Picea engelmannii | reverse complement strand
ATATCCTGTAGGAACTCACTACCCCTAATTTCCCATGGAATGTGCTCCATGATCGAGCCCTTTTTCTCTCACACAGGTTATTTCACCCGCCTGATTGGTATCCCCAAGCTCCTGTAATCTTCCACATCACCTCACAACACTTTCACCAGATCACCAATAGTGTCAGTGCAAATGAGGTGGCATTTTGGGCCCACCATCCATATCTAGGCCCTTTTTCCCAACTTCCACATTCTGTTACAAGAGCCCAGAGCCTTCACTTTTTTGATACGTTCTCATCCACGAGATCCTAATCCAACCATCTACACATTCACATTCCCCGGGTCATCATATGCACTTGGACCCGGAGGAGCATTTTTCTCGCGTCATGTTTAGGTACACATGCTCACTTTCAATTTTATAAAATAGTTGTTATATGTTATTTATCATCATATATTGTTCACATTGGGTATTTGGTTTTCATGTGTGTGGTTACTTGTTCAAAAAATCTTACCGCCTCTTCAGGTATATGTTTGACATTGGCATGCAATTATTCCCTCTGTAAATCAATTGCATATCCCAATCACACCCTCTGACATTTACCTTTAGGGTCCTTACATCCTGCTCTACAGTACCTTTACCTCTACCGCATTTGGGTATTGTCACCCGTTACCACTCTCCCTCACATGAGTTTTCCCATTCACAGTTCCCCTTGGCAACTTGACTCTCATGTTGATTTCACCCCCTAGGGACAGGAGTCCTGATAGTCTTATGCACTTCTGAGAATGAAATCCATACTTATTCTCATCATATCTATAACCTTCCCAACGGACTCCCAAGTCATATCATCTTGGTTCTATTGATTACATATTTGCAGTATCATTATCCCTGCATCTCATCCACCATCATTTTTCCCATCTACATATTTCCCTCCATCCATTTACCTAATACAAAAACTCATCCATGGGGCCCCCACCCTCCACCAGTTGTCTTTCACAACTTTCACTCTACATGAGCCAAGCCATCTTTCACAGGGGCGCCCATTTCTGTATCTGTATACTCAACCAAAATTATTCTTTATTTATTTAGTAATTGTATAAAGCCTTTGTTTCCATCATATACATAGTTTTTTCATCATCATCCTTGATGGCCTTCCTTTTCCTGGAAAAGCAACCCATGTCACCCTTGGTTGGGGCATCCACTCTTTTTTTTCATTCTGACATTGTTCATGAACCCTGAGTATCCCAAGTCCATGTACCCATGATCTCTGAGTTTGTCCACTTTGTTAGCCTCTGACACAATTTAACCCCATAACTAGTCGTCCCCCTGACACTAGATCCAATTTTATGGTTGTTTCCAGTCACACTTCAAAATTCCCCAACTAAGGGAACTCTTGCATCCCGCAACATCATGACTTCGTTCATGTTACCCATAAGTACCTGATATCACCTCTTAATCAATGGATTTAAAGAATCCCTTTGCTTATTGGAGTCACATCTCCCTTCATGTCGACATCAGCACAGTTTCCAGAAGGGCGACAATATCTTGACTCTCATTACCCTTTCAATGAGGAGTCTCGGATGACACAAAAAGAATTATCATTTCTTTTTTATTCTATTGACCCCCATAACATTCGACTTCAAAAAAATCTTATGTTATAGTGGGCATTACTATGAAACTATTTTATTTGTTTCATACAAGTCAAAGACCTCTGAATTTATTAGGCCATCAATGTCTACGAGTCATCGAAAATTCTTACAGTTGTCCTTGCCTCACTTCAGAGTTCGTTCACCATTCAGAATTGTCATATGTCATTATTAACTGACCTCGAGGGTGTTGTAGTTATATACATCAACACACATCTTCAGTTACAGTCTCACATTTTGGTTTCATGACGCAAGCATGGGGCATGCCTGCCTCGTTTGTACACATTTTATTTTTTTCTCCCTAGAGAAAGTTTTGGGTCCCATAGTTTTCCCTCTCCCTCTAACAGATCGCTCTTGCATTTCCTCTCTTCACTCTTCCTTATAATGGAACTCTTATCAAAAGAAACATTGTTGTATTTTGGCTATACGTATGATCATAACCTCACACATCAGGGGGCATCTGTTATCACTGAAAAATTGTCTGCAACATTGCGCACAATGATTGAAGAAAAACATCAATACCAGCATCAATTAGTCCACCTACAGCACCAAAATCCATCAAAAGGAAAAAAACTATATAATTGGGTCAAAAATAAAAGTGTGCATATTCACCAAAGGAAGTGTGTGCATAATGTGTAGCCTAACATAGGCCTCAGCGTGCACTGTGCACAAAATGTGTGATTGTCTACGAGAAAATCTATGCACTTCTATGAAAGGTGCATTTATGGATCTTGTCAGACCCTCAACCACTTCTAGTTCGACCCCCAACATGATTTGACACTCATATCTGAGAGAAATCTAGCTTGGATGCTATTCAAGCACTAGAGGGTGCCCTAAATGGCCCCGTGTTCACACTATGAACCAACTACAATTTTCCATCAATGGATGCTATAAATAAGAGTCATGGGTGTGCTTAAAAAATAAGATCTTCAAGGTATTGTTATGTTGCAAGAATTCTTCTTTGAGAATCCTCTTTTCTCTTTGAAGCCTTCAAGCACCATTGCAATAGGCCATTCTACTCACCTCTTGAGGGAATAGGCATTGTTTTTCTTCATCATTTGTCATTTATTCCATTATAAGGAGAGATGAGCTCTCAATTAGGGAACTCAAGAGCCCTCCCAAGGAGGAAGAGGGGACTCATAAGTCCCTGCCTTTCTCTATGTTGTTTTTCCTATCAATCTATTGATCCATTGGTAGCAATATGTTGGTCATTTTTTTTATTTTCATGGTTCTAAGTTTCTCAAGATTTCTAACATTTGTTTCTTAGTTGTTTTTAGTTGTATTTCTTTTTTTTCATGTGTGTTTGGTTTATCTAAACCACTCACAAACTTTTGTCTTGTTTAGCAGGATTATCTAAACATGCAAGTGTTGTGTTTTTGCTCACCCAAGTGAAAAAACCAACACAACAATAGTTATATTTACAAGCTGGTGGAAACAAGGGTATTACAAAGAGTGCTATGTGATTGTGCAAGTGGTGAGGAAGTGGAAACACCACCTCCTGGGGAAAGAGACCAGCAATAGACACACTAATCATCAACCTCTACAATACCTACAAAGTCAAAGCAAGTGATTGGAATTCTTGCAACAACTCCACCTATTGATAGGTACAATAAATAAGCTACAGACAAGCTAGATGATATGCTTTGACGACCCCCACTGAAGAAGATAGTAGTAGCTGGAGTGATCATGCATCTTGAGCCCTTCACTCATGAACTATTGAGTGAATAATTTAAGGGAGATGAATATTTTAGAGTGTAAAATAATTTGAAGGAGATACCAGTCACTACCATGGAAGGAAATGAGTATATATAGCCTCCAAGATGGACTATTGTACAAGTTGTGCATACCACAAGTGATAAGTCTTAATTTGATGAGAGAAACTCGCACTTCTGGTATTGTTGGGTATTTTGGTGTAATAAAGATAGTCGCAAATTTACAAAGGTATGTATACTAGCCAAAGATGCAGGAGCAGGTGGAAAGATTTTTTAAATGTTGTGTTCTTTGCAGCATAAGCAAGCCAAGCAACAAAAATATTGGGCTCTAAATTCCACTTCCAATACCAATCAATCCATGGGAAAGCATATCCATGGACTTTGTTGGATGGTTTCATACGTCTCATAGAGGCCATGACTGCAGCATACCCAACCCCTAGCTATGTCATGACACAGCTAAAACAACTCAATAAAATTTATGATACTAAATATAAATGCGGAAATAACCAGAAGCGTAACATTCATACACTTGAAAATGTTCTATGCTACTCAAATACGTGAATATAATTGCTCAACAGTGCATAGCAATGGCTAAATAATATGCAAATATGTTCAACCATATAAATAGGTATTTAAGTGCACCATTCTTCTCATAACAAACAACATTAACCAAGCTAAATCAAAGTAGATGCACAAAAAATATATAAAAACATTTAACACCATTAAACATAGCAGATAAGAACACTTATCTTATGTAAATATGCAACCCATTGCAAAGTATGGACGCTCCTCCCAACCGTATCCTTGTTGTTCCAGTTCTTAATAGAAAGACACCCCCAAGTTAGGGCTATGAATCCATAAGAGACGAAGGTCTCTAAGGCTGACTAATGTCCCCTTTTCAGCAGTTAAAATATCATCTAATTCCAATCCACTAGCACACTTCCCCTCAACCTACAAAACCCAAGGGATGGAATCCCCCTTTACTTATCATAGTCCCTCGAGCCTTTCCACTCCCCTCCAAGGATTCTAGCATAGGTTGGACATGAATTATACTTGTTGGAACTTCAAGAATTCTACAGTTGCAACACAAATTCGCCAGCAGCCAAAACACATGCTTCTTGGAAGGGTTTCAAACATCTCGTCGCTCCCAGGAACACAACATCTTTCTCCACAAAATTACAGCCCCATACAGCAGCAAAACATGTCTACAATAGCTTCCTACAAGATCTCACACTCCAAACTCCATACCTGGCCAGAAAAATACATGTAAAAATAACTCTCTATGCAAAAATGTGAATGCATAATTCTAGTCTACTATCCCATATGGAATTCTTCTCTTTCTCTTTTTTTCTTGACTTGCACTCTTCCCCAAGCTAATTGTACTCAACCCCCATGCTCTCAATTACTATGGTAAGTGACTCTCACACCAACCATCTTACATGAATTCAATGATTGGGCTCTAGAACACTCTACAACTAATGGAAGGTTCATGGTAAGGATAATTTAGAAGGAAATAACTAATGGGTGTTGGTTTAACAGATATGGGTAACTCTCCCCCTTTGATCTCTTCCCTCTCTTGTGGATACTTATCCCCCAATATTTGTTTGTGTATGTCTATAGCTGGTGATATATTTCATTCATTATATTTCAATTTACATCGTTTACATATTGGCTCTCAACCATACATCACATTCACAATATACATCGCTTGGCTCTCGGCCACATACTACATTTACAATACACATCACTAGTTTGGGGTGTTAGCACTTAGTAAATTTCCTAGAGGTTGAAAAAGAAGAAATCTACAAAGGTAACCTTAACCAACCGCTTTAAAGTTGGGATCTAGCCCTTCCAGCTTCAGAGAGGGATCTCTCTATATGATTTATCTTTGTTTCTTAACTTCAGATGTTAGGCTAGGTAAAAGGAACACGTGGGTTTTGTTGTAGAAAGAGTTTATAAATTGGTTGAGACAATTTCACACATCCATTGGGCTATGGGGTCTATATTTGATTAAATTTAAAAAACAACCAGAAACGCCAAAGAAGTCCTTCACAAGGTGAGATAATAGACTCACTGGATCTTTAGTAATTAAAATGATGGACAGAAGAAGAGATAAGAAAAATAACTTCAACTAACAAGCAGTTAAGAATTTCTTAATTGAAGATATTAGAAGATAAACATTAAAATMTTTAGAATCGGAAACAGGGTATCAGCGATAAATCCTGCAACATTACGCTATTCATAAAGATTAGTTCCAGAAAGACAAAA
Source organism: Picea engelmannii (assembly GCA_009831015.1). Classification (NCBI taxonomy): domain Eukaryota; kingdom Viridiplantae; phylum Streptophyta; class Pinopsida; order Pinales; family Pinaceae; genus Picea; species Picea engelmannii. The sequence goes on along the minus strand of ML799963.1, from coordinate 226,008 downwards.
TGATTACGAAGAAAGAAAACATTCAACATAGAAGATTGGCATCACCAGTGAACATACGCAAGAATCTTGTAAAGTGCCTCTTCTTTATTAATGGCAAATCTCTTCAAAAATAGTACAGTTTGACAGCAGTAGGGTGTGCGAATCAACAACCCTCAATACTTCCAAAAGTGAAGTATTTATAATCTCAAAATACAAACGTTCCCGTCATAACTGATCGGGACGTGCTCATTCTATTTTTAAACTAACTACTTTAACTAATCGAAAACTGTTTGATGACTCATTACAACTGCAAGCGGTGTTTCTGGGGTAGGTCGTTGGCGAGGTGCCTTCGCATCCTCTTCTGACTGGATCGTGTTAGCTCATATGTTAATCTAGTAGATCACACAGCTCCTCCCATCTGATATGATTTGGCACTGTGACTTTGAGCAACCTCCGATACACTTCATCCATGTCTGTATATTTGGCTAATGTAGGCTTGATGGCGAATATGTGTTTAATTTCATGCTGGATACCAATATCCAACTGTAGGGCCTCCATGAATGCTCTACCTGTGATATTTCCTTGTACCCCTGCAAACTTTGAATTGTCCTTAGATATTTATGTCAACCTCTTCTTGTAGTCAAGGAGCGTCATTAATTTATCATTTATGACTTTCAGGCCAAGTAAGCCCTTCCTTTGGAGAGCATCTATCTTATTGAAAAACTTTTGCACTCCTTGATCCATGACTTGGATCTTCTCCTCAAGCTAAAGCATGAGACCTTTTTGGTCAGAACCCTTTTGACTTCAAGTATGGTTTCTGTCCTGTCCTCAATCTTTAATTCTTCCAGTTCCTCCCTGGTCTTTGAATTCAGGAACCTTATGATGTCATTAGCTTGGGCAAGCATGTCTCCCAACTCCGTTCTGATCTTCTCGACAGCTTGCTTACTCCTCTCGAGCAACTCATTTTGTTCAAACATGATTTGAACCATTGGCCAAATTTCATTCATGGATTTAGAAATATATGTCCACACAATCTCTTTCACCTCTGCCAAAGTCTTTCCGGCCATTGTCTATTTCTGGAGCTGCTGTAACTCCTTCTTGATTTTCTCATTCACCTGTTTCTCTTTGGATAGACTTATCTGGAAAGAAGTCTTTAGCTCTTGAATATTCTCCACTTCTTTCTTAAGCCTGCTGATTTCCGACTCTTGCAGTTTCATTCTCTCCATAGACTTGGCCAAGTCTGATGTTCCCTCCCGTAGTGACACTGATGTAGCTGATGGAACGGCTGTCACTGTGGCTGTGCTCAATCCTGCAATTGGGATAGCACTCAATGGGATGCCTTCCATTGTCTTTGCCTTCTCTTTCTCCTTTAGAATTCTTTCCATCTCAGCCTCCATCTCCTTCAGCTGAGCATTTTGCTCCATGAGTAACTTTAACATCTCATCCTTTTCCCCTTCCTTTTCGGCTATCTCCTTTGTCTGCGGGTCCTCTGTTGGAGGGATCTTTAGCTGCTTCCTTAAGGATGCAATGTCAGCATTTTTCTTTTTGATCATTTCTTCGGCAGCCTTGAGGTTCGCAGGGTCGTAGCCGATCTTGAGGACCAGCTCCTCCAAAGTCTTGATCTTGTTGTCTTTTGCGAAAGATGATATTTTCTCCAGCTTCAGTTGGGTCTGGGCATTGCTCAAAGCTACCCAAAATTTTTATGTTGATGTTGTAGCGTGGGCCAAAGTGTGGAAAACCATCTCCCCAGTTTGCTTGTGCAGATCCATATGATCTGTTGGGTGCACGTCTTTCGCTTGAAATTCAAATGTGGCTCTTTTATAATCTGATATAACCTTGGGATCCGGCACTTGTGCTTGGAGGTAAGCCATATGCATCCTACCTTTTTCTGTGTCAAACGCTGAAAGAAACCTGTGCTGAGCTGAGGACGACTGCTTCTGAAACTGGGCATAAGTGCTGGTAGTAAGAGTCTGGTTTTTCTTCTTGATCAAATCATATTTTTCAAAAATGCCCAACTTGGGCCCAGTCTTACTCGGTGGAGTAACTAAGGGAGAATCTGTAGATTTCAATCCTGTAGTTATTCCCTTATGCTGACTCGAGCCAAAAGGTAGAGTGACTGGCTTGACTGTTGTGGTAGTTACTGTGGTAGTGGAAACTTCCTGTTCTATTATTGTGCCAGGCACCGAAACTGTCTTTGGCTTTTTGGAGTGTATTCGAAATTCTTCTGATGACACCTCTGTTACAGGAGGAGATGATTCTTGTCGGGGCCTCTTCTCTTTGTTAACCTGAGGTGTGGTAGCGGGTAGCGCACTTGTCGATGGCGTTTGTTGTTCCACTTCAGTTTGTTGTTCCTCGTCAATCAAAGTATCGGGCTCCCATTCTGTTTGATTTGCAAATTTCTCGATCTCTGGCTTGGGTTCATGAGCATACGGAACGTTCTTATTGTTCACCCTCATCTCCGAAATGATCCCATATGGATCATAGTGCCAGACGAAACTCTTATAGAATTTCATCTCCTTCAATATTTTGTCAGCTTCCTCACCAGCACCTCTACTATTGCAGATAAAAGAACCTATCTGCCCTTTAATCCTCAATTGTTGTTTCTTTTTTAAGGAAACAAAGTGAATATCATTAGAATTCATAATCTTCCTAATATATTCTAATGCAAAAATTCTTACCGATACATATCTCGGCAGCTTGTAAGGTGCCAACTCGCACCCAAAGACTCTGATTTCGGTATAATTCTGGTAAAGGTACCAATCTCCTGTCTTTACATTGTCCGAGAGTTGTAGAATCCTCTGGACCTCTTCATTTATTTGTGGCTCAGGTCTGCCACTCAACATACTAACCACCGGGTGATAGAATTGATCAATGAAAGCTTTGAAGTCGTATTCAGCAGAGTTACGCTTCAAAAGAGAAGTCCATGTTGTGACAGGTTGGGGCTTCCCGTCGGCGTCCATCTTCTGCATGGAGAATTTGAACTTGTCGGCTTGAAAATAGACGAACATGTAAGCCAAAATGGATGAATACCTGAACATGCCCTCTGTGGTGAAATTCATAAACTGCTCATGGATATTATTGGCCAAGAAGGTGTTGTAGTCGAATTGCATGGTCGGTTGTTCATCATTTGAGAAAATGGACAGAAAACCCAGGATGGGCTCATCTATTCATTGATCAGAATAGTAACCAAGCAGGGCACACAGAGAAGAAATGATCTAATTTCCTTTGATAGAGAACATGGAAGAAGGGTAAGGGGGACTGGTGGAAGGGAGTGGAGCGGAAGTGGGTAGAAAAAGCTCGAAGATATGAGCTCTCTGGGGGAAGGTTATTTTCAGATAAAGCTCAGTGAGGATTTCTAAACTGAACGGGGATGCAAATTCAGCACGGGTAATTTGCATCATCTGGTCAATATCTTCCGGGGTGATGAAGAAAATAACGTCTCCGGATGAAGAAATGATGGCTCTCTGGTCGGGGACGTAATGGGCCTGGAATTTGAGGGCAAACTCAGGGAAATGATGAATTTGGGGAAAGAGATACAAGGGCAAATTGGACTCCCAGAGTCCAATTTCGTCGCTCTGGTCCAGGAAGACTTCCCGGAGATATGACTGCAGATCAGAGAAGTCAAAACCGCAAATAGTGTCTGCTATCAATCGATCTTTATCGACCAAGGGGACTTTATCCAGGTCAACCAGAGGAGGAAGAAAAGGATTTTCTTCTTCTTCTGCTTGTTTGGTCTTTGACACCATTTCAGCAACTGTACCTGCAATAAACAATACGTTAGTGGGGCTAGAAAACTGCGGGTGAAGGTGATACGAAAGCTATGGAGGAATAAGATGTTTCTGGCACGATGGATGAATAACGAATGAAAAGGGAAAACGGCGGTTTTATTCAAAATTGGGGTCGGTTTGGCATCGGAAATACGGTCAGCATGACAACGGGCATATTATCCAGTTATTAATGGACAACGGGCCACTTGGGGTGATATGGCAGGTGACGGTGACCAAAGTATACGGACGACTGACGTGGAGGTTGGTGATTGGAGGTAAAAATCGCCAAAGGAAGTTGTTCATGAGTGAAGGGGTTATGGTACTGACAACATGGACTGACTGAAGTTATGGGAAGTGACACAACCCCGGGAGCAAGTGGAGCAAGTGGACTCAGTGGAAGATGACGTCCAGGGGCGACAGGATGTCAGGCAGCATGTGAAGGATGGGACTTCTGGACCAGTAGGAAAATGCCACATGTAACAAGGGGCCCGCAGCAAGGAATATTCATTCCGGACCCCCCCCCCTTTGGTTAAAGACAGAACACCAGGGGGGGTCCGGAATACATTATGAGCCATTGATTTGCGCGTTGGTTCCCTGGCCGCAGATCTTAGCGCGTTCCTTAATACCAATTTCAGACCCCCCCCCCTCCGTTAAAGGTAGAACGGAGGGGGGGGTCCAGAATTCAATGTGAACCGTAGATTTAAGCGCCCTGTTCAGAGCTGTCCAGATGTGCGCCCGAGTTATAACTGATTCCGGACACCCCCCCTTCCGCTAAAGGTAGAACGGGAGGGGGGGTCCGGAATCCAATGTGGGCCGTGGATTCACGCGCTCTCTCCTGGACCGTCTAGATCTACGTGGATATTATCGCCGATTCCGGACCCCCCCCCCTTCCGTTAAAGGTAGAACGCAAGGGGGGGTCCGGAATGCTGTGTGAGTCGTTGATCTAGGCGCCGTGATCTGGACCGTGGGAAAGTGAATGAAACATATGTCAAGAGCGGAAAAGTCATGTGTAGGAAAACTTAGGATTAGTGCATTTCTTATGGGTTTTCCAAACTTTGTCTTAGACACCACCAAGGGGACATCACTTCAACTATCATTAGGCATGGGGGCATGGGGTGGCATCTTTATCAATCTAATTTTATTTGGGCGAGGCAGGCCAAGCGGTTAATCTACATTCTAACCTACTTTCACAAGGCACTTAACCCAGATTAAACGGTTGGGTTAAGATATTATTCTATCCTAGGGACTATCTGATCAGGATTAGATGGTCTGATCAGATGTATTCACTAGTGCTAACCTAGGGGCTATCTGACCAGGATTAGACAGTCTGGTCAGATTTATTCACTAGTCTATCAACATTGAAAATTTAAAGAACTTGGTCATGCTTGAGAGGTATGACCAAGTTACTATTATTGCATGGGGCTTTTGTTCAAATTCTTTTATGCCCTCTTTTCCTTTTCTCTTTTCTTTTTTCTTTTTCCTTTTTTCTTTTTTTTTTCTTTTCTTTTCCTTTTTCCTTTCTTTTCACAAATTATTTGAAGAATGAAATATCATTGTCAATAAGATCACTAGATACAGATAATATCCAAGTCATCAACTGATTCCCATAATTCATGGGGTGATAACAGCGGCTCCACCTGGGGATGGTACTTGCCCTGCTAAGTGTCAAGAATCCAGTTTCCTGTCATTTTGAACGTATTTGTCTAGTAACCTTAGTTGGTCTTATTCTCAGCAAACTTCGAAAAACAGTGACCAGCAGCTTAGGGCCTTCTCTTCGGGCTTCAACAAACTAACCAATGTTCTTTCCTTGGAAAATGCAAGTAAAGACTGAAAATTAAAACGGGTATATACAATGGAGAGTGAGTTCTTGAAATATTTTACTGAGGTGGGACATAATGTTTCAACATCCTGCCATTCACAGGTGCTCCTGGAAGATCTGACCCATTGGCATTGTTTAGAAAAAAGGCATTGTTTCCTCTGAAAGCTTGGATTATGTAGGGCCGTGTCCACAGATGATCAAATTTCCCATGCTTTCCCTTATCCTCGTTCCTGGCATCCCATCTCAACACCAGGTCCCCCAGCTCAAAATCATCCTCCTTGATTCATTTGTCAAAGATCTTCTTGATGTTTTCTTGGATGACCTGTGTTTTGTTGAAAACTTCCTCTCTAGTCTGTTGCAAGTGAATCATCTGATTGATTCTTCTCTGGGAGTCATTTGGCTCAGCTTGAATATCTTGCAGTAACTTCATGACAGGGACTCTTAACGAAGTGGGGAAAACAGCCTCAGTACCATATACCAGCTGGTATGGTGACATACCAATGGACCTTTTGGTGGTTAGTCTATCTGCCCATAAAGCAAATACCAACTTATCATGCCATGATTTTTTATTCTCCTGTAACGTTTTCTTGATGATATTTACTAATGTCTTGTTTGAGGATTCCACCAACCCATTCCCCTAAGGGTAGTAGGTTGTGGAATGCCCCAAGCTAATGTGGTAACGACTGCAGAAATCAATGAGTTTCTTCGACCGAAAGGCAGCTACATTGTCAGTAATGATCTTCCTAGGACAACTGAAACGGGATAAAATATTATTTTCAAGAAATTTGATAATAACAGAGTCAGTGGCTTGCCTGCTTGGTATAGCCTCGATCCATTTGGTAAAATAATCAGTGGCGGTAAGAATCCACTGATGTTGGCATGAATATGGAGGGTGTATTTCACCAATGAAATCAAGTCCCCATTGCTGGAAAGGGGCCTCAACTGAAATTGGTTTAAGAGGTAGAGGGAGGAGTTTCCTTTTACCCTCAAACAGTTGGCACTGGTGACATGCTGTTACTTTCTGATGTACATCCGCAAACAGGGTGGGCCAGTAAAATCCAGCTCTGAGTATTTTGTTGGTTGTAACCTTCCAATTCAGATGGCCACCACATTCACCTGCATGAAACTCCTGCAACACTTTATCAGCTTCATCTTTCAGTAAACAATTTAGAAGAATACCTGCAGGATCTTTCCAATACAAATTTCCCTCTAGAATACAGAATTTCAAAGCCTTCAACTTTAAGAATCTAGCTTTAGTTTTAGTTAAACCAGGGGGAGCTTGTAAATTTTGTAAAACAAAAATAAGGTCTGCATACCATGGAGAGTTTAGAAAAACCTCTTTAACGCTTGGAGTCGCCATCTCGCCCTGTTCATCTGCCACGTCTAGAAAATTAATGTCAAGAGCCTGAAAGTTAGATTCAGCCATCAGTTTGTCTAGGCCTTGGCCTTTGATCAGTTTTGTGGGCTTAATTTCTATGTCGTATTCTAGAATAACTGAAATCCACTTTCCCCTTCTCCCATCAGGGTTGTCTTGTGTCAAAATGTCTTTCACTACTGCGCTCGGAACATATGCTATGACGTGTGAATGAAGAATATAAACCCTGAAGTCCTTTATAGATTTTACCAAAGCAAAAGCATGTTTCTCCATGATATTGTAGTTCAATGCAGCATCTCTTAGAGCTTTGCTGAAGAAAGCTATGGGTTGTTCATACCCTTCATTGTTCTTCTGCAGTAATACAGCTGCTATCGTATGTTCAGAGGCGAAAGAAAAAAGATAGAAATCTTTAGTGAAATCGGGACTAATCAAAACTGGGGCTTCCATGAGTGCTCGTTTGACTTGTTCAAAGGATGATCGGGACTCAGAGTCCCACTTTATCTTAGCATCCTTTTTTAGCATGTTTGTAATGTTTCGGAGGAGCTCAACCAGATTAGGAATGAATCTTCGAAGAAAGTTAATTTGCCCTATAAAAGACTGTAGTTCTTTGAGGTTTCTGGGGTGTTCTATTTTTAGTATGGCCTCTATCCTGCTGGGATCAATTCGGATTCCTTCTTTAGAGATGATATGTCCCAACAGTTTACCCTCTTCTAACCCAAAAAGGCATTTCTTGGGATTTAATGAAATCCCGAACCTTCTACACTTTTCGAAAACTCGTCTAAGGTGCCATAGGTGTTCATCGTCAGATTGAGAAAATACATTCACATCATCTAAATAAACGACAATAAACTTACCTGACTCTTCAACGAAGTCAATATCCATTTCCCTCTGGAAGGTTGCCCCTGCGTTCATCAGACCAAAAGGCATCTTCACATACATGAAAGTGCCCCATGGTGTGGTGAAAGCGGTTTTTTCCTGATCGTCTGGGTGAACTAGGACCTGGTTGTAGCCTGAGAAACCATCTAACAGAGAAATTCGACTGGACCCAACCACTCTTTGCAGGAGGTGATCCATTTTAGGTAAGGGGTAATTATCCTTCAAGGATGCTTTGTTCAGATTTCTGAAATCTATGCAGAGTCTGATTTCACCGGTTTTCTTGCGTGTGAACTAAATTAGAAACCCACTTAGAGAAACGTAATGGGACTATGATCTTGGCATCATACATTTTCTTGATCTCCTTTTCTATCAAGGGAAGCAACTTGGGATTTATCCTCCTAAGTTTCTGCCTAAACGGCTTCTGGTCTTCCTTTATGGGAATCCTGTGTTGTATTATGCTGGTGTCATAGGCTTTCAAATCTTCATAGCCCCAGGCAAAAACGTCTGAATATTCTTTGAATAGTTTAATGTACTTAAGCTTTTGTTCTGGGGGTAGAGATTTGGACAGTTTGATCATCCTAGGCTTCCCTTCAGTTCCTATGTTGCAGTTCTCCACCTCTTGCCCATGAGCTTCTATTTTTGGCTTCCTAGCTACATCATCACTGTCAAACAGATATTCTAAAGGGACAAGCTCTCTAGGTAAAACATTACTTTTTAGTTGTAAAACATCAGCATCTATTTCGTCATCCCCTAACTCTCCTGAATCTACTGTATCTACCGTATTTACAGTATTAACACTATCTATCTCAAATCCAGAGTTATTTACATTCTCGTTTTCATTCTCTACATCTATGTTTGTACATTCAAAATCATTCTTGCATTGCAGAAAGTCCTCTATCTGATCGTCATTTCCAAACACTTGCCAGTACCTGATATTATCAGGCACTGTCGGTCTGCATTTCACTTCAACCGTGTATGAGCGAGTTTGGCGGAAAGGAATCTTGCAGGACACAGCTGACGTAGCCAACCCATCGGCCAGAATATTCTGTCCTCTCGGCATTACCTGCAAGTCAACCTCGTTAAAACACTTCAACGCATCAAGAATAGCATTCCTGTAGGCTCTAAGGCATGGATGTTTAGCAGCATATTCACCTTTAATTTGTTTAATAATTAATTCATAATCACCCCTTACCATTATTTTCTTAGCACCAACTTTTTTCCATAGCTTCAGACCGAGCATCAAAGCTTCATACTCGGCAACGTTGTTAGTGCAGTGGAAATTTAACTTATAGGAATGATTTTCTGAATACCTTTTTCGATGATTATGCAACCAGACTCAAGCTCCTGCTCCTGCTTTACTCACAGCTCCATCGAAATCCATACTCTAGAAATCAGCGGGGAAATCTTTCGTGATTACATTTTCCATCTTTGCTGCCTCACCGCTTTCTGGACCTTCATCTTGACTAGCTACATCTTCTATCAGCTGAGTATCTTTCTCTTCAGTATCAGCATCATTGTACAAGATGAACGAATCTAAATCTGAATGGGTAGAGTAAAGGGGGTAATTACGAGGTTTCTCTTTACTACTAACCATATATTTCATCAGTGTTTCTCGGTATAACCTCCTCTGTTGTCCAAACACTGGGATAGTGGCGTAAGACATATCCAGCTGCAGGGTTCCTTTCAACTTAGCTCCCCAAGACCGGGACAGCAACATACCATACTTTGGCGGGATGTCTGCAACCACCACGTCCATTACCATGCTTTTTGAAGGGATCTGAACCAGGGTGATGCAGAGGTCTTTAATCAGACCAATACATTTGACTTTGCTTGAGTCAAACGAATGCAGATCTTTGTAAGGCCTAGTAACCTCCAATCCCAGTTTTTCCATTACGGCTTTAGGCATCAGATTATGTGAGGCACCAGAGTCCAGCATGGCATTATGCAAGATCAAATCATGTATGTTCAAACTGATGTAAAAGGGAGATACATCACCAGTATCATCTCGACCATCTACTTCAGGTTCGAAAAGGAGCTCGGGATGATCGTCAGTAAGGTTCACAGTGTCTGAATGTGTCACTGATCCAATAGTCAAGGCCTTGGTGCCTATGTTAGGTTCAATGGCTAATGCTTTTAGTACTTGTGAACGATAACCGCTTCGGCTTATCAACTCTGTAAGTGGGATAGGAATTTTAATTTTGGCCAATTCGCCCTCCAGGTTGAAAGGCACAGGAGTTCGGGTCTGATTCGTTGATTCTGATTGGTCCACCATATTCTTCCGCTCAGAAGTACTAGGTGGATTAACAGGTGCAACTTCGAGCTGTGATGGTCTTTTCAGTATGGTGATGTTTTTCTTCATCGGAGCGTCAGTCTTACCCTTCTCAGGAGTTTTTTTATCAGTCGTTGGTTTTGGGGTTTTCTCAGTCTCAGCTACCTTCTGCGTTTCAATTACCCTTTTCGAGGAATTACCTTCTGTTTTCTTACTTCGAAGATTGTATTGACGGTGCACCTCCAAAATAGGGTTCTCAAAATCCTGTTGTCCATCCTCGGCCTCCTCACTTATCTTTGTTTGATTTAGCAGAAAGAGTTCCTGCTCTTCTTGGGTGAGGAAAATGGCCTCATTATCATGAATACCCATGAGCTTAATGTGAGTGTCTTCAAACTCTTCTATCACCTCTCCCCCTTCATCAGCATAGTTTTCCTATAGAGGAGGTCTAATCGGTTGATCTGGGCCTCTCTGCTCTCTTTTATATCTTTGATATCTTCGCCTGATTTGAGGAGGATTCCTTCTAAAATTGGGGTTTCGAATCTGAGGAGCCGGTGTGTCGTCTCTCGGAGGATTTCTGTCTGAAACACTCGTTCTTTCTATCAATAATGCCAAACTTCTAACCACAGAGTCTAATTTGGAATCATTGTTTGACGTAGAAGGTTCTTCTTTGATCGTGACTCTCCTTTCTGACCTTTGACGGGCCCGTTTCGCTAACAGATTAGCCTCCACACTAATAGCACTTTTTTGCATTTCTTCTAGGGTGGCAGCATTTCTCTCTCTTAATTGGTAAGACATGTCAGCATCAAATCCATCAAGGAATTTGATCAATGCCAGACCCTGGGGAGGTTTGATTTCCATTGGGATTGCATTATACAAATTGTTAAAACGGGTGCAATAATCTTGTACTGTCTCCCCCTGATTTCTTTTTATATTCTCATATTCTGACAGTATCTGGAGAGGGTTTTTCTTTACCTCCCACCGATCAAGAAATCTTCTTTGGAATGCGACAAGGTCAGGGATTGATGCAACGGGTAAAGCCTTGAACCATTTCTTGACGTCTCCGGTCAGACTCTGAGCGAAAAGCCTCATTTGAACGTCAACTTCGTCAACTTCTTGCAAATCCAAGTAGTCGTTCATTTTATCCACATGTTGTTGTGAGTTTAAAGGTCTGGTTGCATCAAACTGTGGAAGTCTCGTCTGGTAGTCTTGGGGCATGGCATGTAGTGGTGCGGACAGCACCAATGGGGCATATCGGGCTGTCATGATGGGCGGAGGAGGAGGGACGGTGACTCGAGTGGTTGGAGAGGTAGCGACGGAAGACGAGGGAGATGACGGACTGGGCGGTGCTGAGGTAGTGATTGGTAGTTTAATCATAGGAGACAAGACTTCAAGGGTTCGGGGTTGCAACGCAGTTGGGTCAAAGGTGAGATTAGACACAAAAGTTTCAGACCGTGTTCTAACAAGGTTTCGTGG
>ML799963.1:172798-214350 GCA_009831015.1 Picea engelmannii | reverse complement strand
TTTTTTCTTTTTTTTTCCTTTTTCCTTTCTTTTCACAAATTATTTGAAGAATGAAATATCATTGTCAATAAGATCACTAGATACAGATAATATCCAAGTCATCAACTGATTCCCATAATTCATGGGGTGATAACATGGGGTATGAAAACGGGGATGTTACAATGATTGTTTCTTTATCGTGGTAGACCACATCAACAAGATGTGTGTGCTCATTCCATGCAAGAAGACAATATCTAAAAAAGAAGCAACTGAGTTATTTTCAATCATGTTTAGGTACATTTTGGATTGCCAAGTTCCATCATATTTTATCGAGATAGAAGGATTTTAGGTAGGTTGTGGATAGAACTTTGGGAGAGAATGGATACCAAACTGAGGTATTCCATTGCATTTCATCCTCATATTGACAGACAAATAGAAGTTTTCAACCGAATATTGGTACAACTATTGAGAGGGTACAATAATAACCATCCAATGGCTTGGGATAAGCAGTTGGTGTACATCTAACATTCATACAATCGAGCACTTCATTCTTCCACTAACAAATAACCTTTTGAGACTTGCTTGGGCTATTCACCTCCCTCATCATTTGACATTGTGTATGGACAGAAGAATGATGAAGCAAAGTTCCAAGGGGATGAGAAGAAGGCAAGAACATTTGTGGACAATATTAGGCAAATACATCTGAGGTACAAAAGCAGCTTCAGAGAAGACAGAAATTGTATAAGGCCAAACATGAAGAAAATAGAGAATATAATAAGTTTTGTCTTAGATAGAAGGTGTGGCTTTACCTCCACAAGGAATGATTGCAAGGTTCAACTCAAAACTCAAGTCACTCAGATACGGACCCTTTGACATCATTGAACAAGAATGATTTTAGATTGATACTTCCTCCTTATATGCAGATTAGCTCAATAGTGAATGTGGAGTATATGAGGTCATTCAAGCCCTCCATGTTGGATGGAGAAGAGGACCATTGGGTTCTCCCCATTGTTGAATACTTTTCACCACACACTCTTGAAGAATTTAAGGAAGACCCAATTCTGCAACGAAGGGAATGGGTAACTCACACAGGACGACAAGTAATATAGAAGATAGGGATCAAAGGAAATAATCCAAGGAAATAAAAATGGTATGATAGGAACCAGATTGCAAGAAATCTCCCACACTTATCCTTGGAATATTTTGGGGACCAAAATCCTCCCAATGGGGAGGTGTGATCCAAATTGGATCCATGGCAACAATTGGCTATCGACTAAGGCGTTATGAGAATCGACACATGCAAGGTTCGAGGCTATGGATGATGTAGGAGACAAGGTTGATGGCATGAAGGGCCCCATGCCATCATGATCGATGTCCACACCTACATTAATATAGTACGTCTCTTAATAAAAGCATGGAGAATGTAAATGAATGAAAAAATAAAAAATAAAAACATGAGAATCTTTCTCAAATATAATTGAAAAAAAAAATACAAAAGAGGAGAAGTCAATGTTAGGCTTGGGTAAGTTGAAGAGTTGGAGACACCTGGCCTTCCAGCTAATCCTCCAATTGAGCTATGCTCTTATTTACTCTTGCACCTCCAAGGAAATGGGACTCTTTGGCTAAGAGTGAGTGGAATTGTTTCCCAAAATCACATGTGAATACTGAGAATGGACCAGAGAGCTTGAGGGTATTGTAACTTGCACATTTTCAAGAAATAAAGACAATGGTCAAAGCCAATTGAATTTTGGTTTTTTCATTTTGGTTTCCAGGGTAAACACCAAGTTCTTGTGTGATGAATCTCTCTATTTTCTATGTTATTTGTTTGTCTATGTGTTTAAAATGAAGCTTCTCCATATAAATGGTTGCCTTTATTTTTTAATGGGATGATAATTCTTCATATTTATTGTCTCCATGACCAAGAGAATAATCCCAATTGTTACACACAAAAAATTGCACACCTAGGTATCTCATCCTAAGTGTCGCAAGTGTTGCAAAGTGATGTATGCACCTCGGTAAGTGTCGTATGCACCTTCCCAAGTGCAACATTCAATTTTTTAGGTGTCTCCAACCCTTGACACCATGAAAACAGTTTCCCATGACCCCTAAGTCCTATTGGAGGAATAAACCCATCATTTCAAAGTCAAAACACATGTTTTTATTGGAAAAATCGACCTTTTTTTAGCATTTTAGAAGGGTGGCACCCCCTAGACATGTTTAGGGAGAATCGGTGCTCCCCCTACCTCATTAAGGGAGAAACAAGGTGCTTTGTCTCTCACTATGGGGGATCACCTTTCTTGTTGAGGGAAAAGGGGTATCCTCCACCTTATTCTATGGGTTAGCTCTCTCAAGATGGGGTTGGTTATGTTCGACCCCCATGATATGGATTCACCCTAGAATATTATCCAAACCTCAAGGAGCCATATCCTCAACCATATCTTTCATTTTCTCATGGTGGTTGTGCCTATCAAGCCTATATATTGAAGGTATTTCCAAAAAGAAATTGGATCGATATTTGAGCATATCAAACCTCTGGTCTAGTAGGGAAGTAATCAATTAGAGTATAATCATTTTGATATTGGTAGATTCGTGCAAGGGGCTGGACGAGGAGATCTAGGAGAGGTTGATTATACATCGATCATGCTATGTAAGTATTATATTTGGGTTCTCATTTGAATATACTTGGCCTATTTCCTTCAAGATTGTGTATTCATGCATGTGTTTTTCTATTGTTATTCCATTCTTCGTAGATGAATTTTTTTTTCCTAATAAACTAGAGTAGGAGATAGTCATTTATCTTTGTTTACTATTGTAGGTATCAAGTTGCACCAGGGGGTTTGAAGATCAATCTCACATATTGGAAGCAGTGAGAACAAAATTTGAAACAAGGTACACCATTCCCTTTCTCCCTCTCTCTTTCTGATTGGTCAAACTGAGTTCAAAGGGATGTTAATATCCACTTGTAGTGTTTCTTTCTTGGTATAGTGGTGTCTATTGTTATGCCATTCTTCGTAGATGATTTTTTTTTTCCTAATCAACTAGAGTAGGAGATAGGCATTTCTCTTTGTTTCCTATTGTAGGTATCAAGTTGCGCCAAGGGGTTTGAAGATCAATCTCATATATTGGAAGCAGTGAAAAAAAACTTTGAAACAAGGTACATGATTCCCTTTCTCCCTCTCTCTTTATGATTGGTCAAACTGAGTTCAAAGGGATGTTAGTATCCACTTGTAGTGTTTCTTTCTTGGTATAGTGGTTTGTCTATTATTATTCCATTCTTTGTAGATGGATTTTTTTTTCCTAATCAACTAGGATAGTCATTTCTCTTTGTTTCCTATTGTAGGTATCAAGTTGCACCAAGGGGTTTGAAGATCAATCTCACATATTGGAAGCAACAAGAAAAAAAATTGAAACAAGGTGCATCATTCCCTTTCTCCCTCTCTCTTTCTGATTGGTCAAACTGAGTTCAAAGGGATGTTAGTACCCACTTGTAGTGTTTCTTTCTTGGTATAGTGGTCTAGTAATCTAAGGGAGGTTTCATCTGTCCACGGACAAAAAATTATGTAATAGAAATTGGTGACTCCATTGGAGAAGGACTTTGACTAGTCTTTCCTTGGATCGTCTAAAGCCTTTGTCTATCATTATATCTTTTTTTTACTTGATTATGATATACTTCCCCTTCCCTCTTCTTCATTGAAGATATCATAGAGCCATTGACTGAGTCTTTGATGAGTCTATGCCTTTGAAATCCATTGTTTGGACTTTTCAAAAAAATCGCCCTTCCCTGCAGTTCAAACCAGGGCACCACTTACCTGATTGGCGCTCCCCATAGGCCTTCTAGAAGGTGAAATTAGTTGGTTGGCACTCCCCGGGAGCCTCCTATAGGGCGCCATTCCCATAACTAGTTCTTTGTCTCCTTGAGAACAGGGGCATTAATCTCCCTGTATTGGTGTTTTTTTCCTCTTTCTTCCTAGTTTTTCTCAGTCTTCACTTGAGAGGTTTTTTCCCAGTGACTCCTGATTATCTTTGACTTTGTTTGGATTGAGGATTTGATACTTATCACTCATTTTAACCTTTGTTGAGCTTGAAAAACTCTTCTACATTGCAAGATTGGTTCACCTTTCTTTTCACTAGTTTGTTCTTTGTGTCATGATCTTTTCAATTATATGATTAAATGGAACAGTCTACAAAGGTTTGATTGGTTCTCAGTTTCTGTTCGATCTTCTTTAAAACATATTTTTCTTTTGAATGATTGAGATTCTTTTTCTTACCACAACCTAGCTTGAATACTTGTTTATTATTTCTCATCTTTAAGGATTGTTGAGTGATTTCCTCTTTCTTTGTGTTCTTGTTGGAGGAATTATGACATTGTGTTTTCTTGTCGACTTTTTGTGTTCTTGATTGAGCCAGTTATTTCGTGCTTAGTTTCTCTCAATTCTCATCATTTTTTAGTGCATTTCTTGTTCGATCTTTCTAATTCATATTCCTTTGTATCTACATTGGATTATTGCATTGAAAGTAAGGAAGTAGAAATAACTTGCATTTGATTTAGGTTCATTGCAATTATAATCAAACGAACAGAAATTGATTGCATTGAAAGTTTTGGGTGGTACATGTTTGTCGCTTTCATTAGGTAAACTGCATTGGGTTTATGCATTTGTGAATGGAAAAAAGACTCTTCTCCTTTCCATAGATAGAGTTCATTAAACATAAATTTTGAATGTCATTATGTTGCACTCTTTTGGATTTGAAATCACGAATATCATCAGTTTCGCTTCCATATCCTTGAGTAAACAACAACCTAAAAATCAAAGCGCTAATTAAAATCTATCTAGAATTTTTCTTTCTAGGCCTCTACAAACATACATTAGCTTAAGTGTAGGGATTTGGAATATGTGTTGAGAAAACTTTCCAAATCCATAAACAAACATAGAATCTTGTGATAGGGAGAGAAAATCCAATTTTCTTATAAGCATAGTTGGAGAGGCCCTCTCACATAGGGGTTAAACATGAGGTCATGTGTGGGAGAGCAGCGGAGATTTCCCCTCCAAAGCTTAACCAAACATAGTGGAACGATTGTAAACTAGGGGTTCTTTCTGAGAATTGGGTGTTTTCATTTGTTCTTAGAGCTTTATGAATCTCGAATCCGTTCGAGGTCCTCTCGAGTTTACTGGCCCTCTTGTCTTGAGTCCTCTAGAAGAATTTCATACTTGATATCTTGCATGTACATTCAATCCCAATTGTCCTCTATACCCACCCAGAGACTAAATATGACTTGGTAACCTTAGTGGCCTTTATCTTTAGGGTTCATACACAAGGTGACGGTGAAGGGAAGTCTTTGTTGTACCTAGGTCAGACATTGGTCAAACTCACTTAGGCTCCTTGGAGGGTAACCCATAGATAGACTGTGAGGGAACTTGCACCAAGGTGTAAGTTCGCTAAGCAGGTTGACAAAGTAACTTATCCAGCCGCTCTATTTCAACCCCTTTTTCATATTGATCCTGCGACGTTGGATTTCATCACCAACTAGCGCGTTCATTGTGAAAAGGTTGGTTTGTTTGGTTTGTTTCTTAGTTTTTTTAGCATGTGTTGTTTATTTTCCCTAGACATCTCTTAGGGTTGAGTCTGTGTCTACGGCGTCATTTCGTAGAACTACCAATGAAGGAACCCATTTTTCTAAGATATCGTTTGTTTCTCCTTCTATGGGACACATTGGTCCTCCTTATATCACTACTTTGACTCTTATCGGACTCACTATTGGGTTATTGTTTTGGTTTTTTTCCACTCCGGTGAACGTAAATGATCCTAGAGCTTTGCCTATAAGTACTCCACCCAAGGACCATCAACCTCGTGTTGACCCTCTGCCTTCTTCTCTCGCAGGGTCTTCTTCTTGTTCTTCCTCTTCGCCTAGTGAAAGCTTTGCAGCTAGTAACCAGGTGGATAAGAAGAAGAAGAAGAAAAGTAAGCTAGGGGGGGGACTTCCAACCACTGCAAGACATGTTGGAAGTGATCAACCAACTATTTTTCATCATGCTGGGAGTGTCGATAATTTCGACAAGTATACCAAGACATATCACAAGCCCAAATTCCCTTGCAGGATTTGTAAGGGTAACCACCTTCTTAAGGATTGCCCTAGTATTCCCAAGGTTGTAGAAGTGTAGTCTCATGTTTCTCAACTCACGTCATGAGCCGTTGCAAATCATGTTGGTGACAAATCATCAACTAGTGATAATCAGGTTGGAAGTAAGAAGGGTAAAGTCAAATTTCCCTGATTGTTATGTAAGGAGATGCACCGCAATTACCTCTTCCCTTGTATGGATGAGGCTTCATATCTATTGGAAAAGATTGATAATGTCCAACAACAAATTTTGTCTCCCAACTCACCATTGGTTGATGAATTGGTAAATATGATTCCATCATCGGTCAATCTGCTTGATCAAGTGATCCATCCAGTTCCATCATTAGTTGAGTCGGTCGATCAAGTGATCGATTTGATTTCACCTTCGATCGATCCCACTCTCCACTTGGAGAGTGAAGTCAAAGTGGTCGGTCAAATACCACCCTTGGTTGATCCCACTCCTCCTAGGAAGAGTGAGGATGTCTCTCAGGTCTTTCTTGTTTCTACGGATTCTTTTGGACAAGGGGGCACTTCACACGTTCCAACGGAACCCCCTTCAAGTAATGAGGCCACTCTTTTAGATTGGGGTGCACTGCCGAAATCTTGTCTCCCTTCCTATATACCTTTCCAAATCATTGTTTGGGTTTATGGTAGGGACGTTCCTCAGACTATTATCGATGAAGGTGCATCAATTAGTATTATGTCCTCCATTGCTTGGCAAGCTTTAGGTTCTCCTCCACTTGTGCTAGTGACTCAGAATCTATTGGCTTTTAACAAACTGATTACTCGACCTTTAGGGATCCTTCCTCTGTTTCTTGTTACTTTAGGAGGGAAAATTTTCTTTATTGATGTGATGGTAGTCCCTGACCCCTTGGATTTTAATTTCCTCCTCGGGAGAGACTATGTTTATGCTATGAAGGATATTGTGTCCACGGTCTTTCAATTGATGTGTTTCCCTCACAATGGAAACATGGTGACCATATGTTAGCACCATGATTTTCATGGCTAAGGTTAGAGGTTTGTCAACAATTTTCAAATTCATGCCTGTCAGCGCCCATGTTGTTTTTATGCCTAGCATCTTCTAACATCTCCAAGGGACATTTTCAAAAGGAAGCTTATCATTTATTTATTCTCATTTCAATTTGCACCTGCGCACTGCAAAATTCATTGCGCACTGCAAAATTCACCGCGGAGGATGTTGTTGCGCAGAGGATGTTGTCGCACAAAGATTGTCGTTGCACAGAGGATGTTGTCGCACAGAGGATGTTGTCATGCAAAGAAGGTTGTCATGCATATGATGTTGTCGCGCAGTGGATTTCGTCGTGCATAGGATGTTGTCTCACAAACAAGGTTGTCGTGCAG
Organism: Picea engelmannii; assembly: GCA_009831015.1. NCBI lineage: Eukaryota > Viridiplantae > Streptophyta > Pinopsida > Pinales > Pinaceae > Picea > Picea engelmannii. The sequence goes on along the minus strand of ML799963.1, from coordinate 206,894 downwards.
TGTATTTCGTCGCGCATAGGATGTTGTCGCACAGTGGATTTTCCTATGCACAGGCTATAGATCGCACTGTGCAAATTATTGGTTTAGTGGTCAACTTCAAGATCAATTTTCGACCAAATGGAGAGGAATTTTGAAAATCCCCAATAGGTTTTTGTCGAGGACAAACCAGATAATAAAAACCTCTCTCATATTTGTAAAATGTTTCATGTATTGGGAGATTAGAAGGAATATTTGAGCCCTATTTTTCAATTTTCGTGATTTCATGTCCGAGACATGTTTTTGCAACACGTATTCCGGCCAACTGGAGATGAATTTAAAGAAATTGAGAGATTGTTTTCTTTATAACGATATTAAATACAAAAACCTCTCTCAGTTTCTAAAAACAATTTTTTATTAGTGATATACGATGTCATCTTTAATGCCTATTTTACCAGGTTGTTGCGCATTCTGCTACGTTTTTGTTGTAGGTTATTGTTGCGTAGCAGACTTGTTGTGCAAGGATGATAGAGTGTCCAGCAGTGAAAATGATGGATCATCACAAAAATATGGTCGAATTTGTATCATGGTCAATGACTGTAAATAATATTTCGGTTACAATTATGATTTGGCAAAGTCGGGTTTTCTATTTTTAGTGAATCTGTTGAAGTTATCGTTCTCTTTCAAAGAAAACGGATCCATGATTCCAGGAGAGAGTAGCTCAACCCTAACAACCAAAGGTGACATTAAATTTCTATATAAGGGGATCATTTTTATGTAAACAAGGTTGGTTGGCAAATGTGGTAGACAACAACTATTGTATGTAATTTGAGTTTTGACCGGAATTTAATGCAAAGGTCCTCTGACTTGATGAAAAGATTCTAGTTGTAACAGTTGGATGTATTATGCTTCTTTATTTATGTATGTGCTTCCTGTTACCTTTATTTCATATCTCTTCCTGTCTATTTCGGAATGAATTTTCGAATCTGTGAATTCATTGTACAATGCCCCTTGTTCGCGCCACTTAGACAAAACGTTTTCCTCTAAAGCTAACTCTAAATTTGTCCGCAGTGACGCTCCTGAGTTGCTTTCCTGTGTTTTCTCCTGCCTCATTTCCATTTTACACTGAAGATTGTTGCTCATCTAGCCTTATCCTCTCAAGTCCGGTCACTGAGTAATTTATCTCCGTCATTTCCTCAAATCGACTCCATAGCCCAAGTTTCACCTCCTTGTGCCAATATAACCAAAACCCATTATATCACAGGTGTTAAATCTAGCCATTGTTTTCAAAGTCATATTATGCGTGGAGACCATGCCATTTTCGAGAGAGCCCTCTCCGGATCTAAAAGGCTAGCTTCGGGTCTCAAAGTTGGTTGAAAAGGTTACCTTTGTTATCTATTTATTAGTCGAACAGATTTACAGAGTGCTAACATTTTGGTGCCGTTGTCAGGGATGAAATCAAATGAAACTTTCCCTGGGAAGAATGACATTGTTTCAGTTATAAGGTCTGAGAGCAGCAGACACTTAGACACATATTGGTTGTATTTATGCTCTGGCGACTCCACACATTAGAAAATCAGTTGAAGGTGATTCCACTGGCAAAAGAATCCAGAGCTAAAGTTTTCATGGAGAATCCAATCAATCTTCAAATGAAATTCAAAGACTCCACTGGAGAATGAGACCTGTGGACAAAGATATGGAAGAGAAGTACGGAAAAATAAGGTACTCAAGCTTAAGTTTAGTTCAAGATGTAATTTTCTATTTTATCAATATCTTCTTGTTCTTTCCTAAGTTTTTCAAAAGAATATTTCTTCACTTACTACATTCAAATGAAGCCCAGAGATCTACCCTTGTATATCCTTCATTGCAAACTATAGGTATACCTCATTTTTCTTGTATAACCTATATTCACCAAGTTCCTTCCTCTGAGCCATATGATGCTCATGATAATTCTTTTGAGCTTAATGAAACCAAAGCTGAGATTGTACCTTTTGTTCTTAATCTTACACCCTCCAAGATTCAAGAAAGATACAGTCCTCTTAAATTTCCTTCCATCCTTCATGACTTTCCTCTGAAACATTATAAGTATCTTCCTAGGTTCGATGGAGATCTTGATGGACAATCAGTTGAAAAACATATTCAATTCTTTGAGCATTTCATAGACCTTTTTGAGATCGAACATGATGATGTGTCTATGAGGTCTTTTTCTCAGTCCTTACAAGGAGATGCCAAAGCATGGTTCAGACATTTGCAGCCTATGTTGATTAGCTCGTGGGATGAACTGAAAGAATCTTTTTGTAGGTTTGGGGTGAGAAAAAGTCATGGGATCTACTCCTTTCAGATTTTTATGCCATGATAAGAATGAAATATGAAACCATCTCAAATTTCAGTAGGAGGTTTTCTAGTCTTTATTATAAACTGCCTAAAGAAATCCAACCTCCTGAAGTTGTTGTCATGCTCCATTATGTAACAACCTTTCAACCAAACTTATATTTTCTTTTGATGGAGAGGAAGTCTATGTCTTTGCAACAGATGTTCAACAATACTCAGGAAGTTGAAGAAAATATTCAAGCATGTAAACAGATTCGAAATGAGGAGTTGGATACTAAAGAGCATGACAATGAATATGAACAAAGAACAATTGATTTGAATCTTGAGAAGAGGGTCAATAATTTCATATGTCCTCTTGAAGCTTTAAATGTTGATGATTTTGCAAAGGATTATATTCATCTTATTGAAAAAGAAGGTGCTAATTTAGATTATGATCCATTCCATGATAAGCATGAGATTGATTGTTTTATGTATTCATTTGTAGACAGTCAAGAAAATGAATTTGCAAATCAGCTTGTTGAAGAGTAGGTTGATGTACCAAGATTTTTCCTGTTAGATGACATTATAGATGTTGTTGATTTGTGTTTATATGATAAATATGATGATGATTATGATGTTGAATTCCTAGAACAACCAGTTGCATGTTCTCTATCAGAAAATGTTCATTTTTAGCAGTGTAATGAGAGAAATCAGCCTACATATCACAGTTACAAAGAAGAAAATGAAGAAGGTTTTGAATCAAGTGAAAGAACCTTTCCATTGTGTTTTGCTTCTTTCGAATTGCTGAAGAAAACTGTTTGTAATGTTCCAAATCAGAAATCCTCTAGGCATGATGTTGAATATGAAGAAAGCAGTCGACTTGTAAATGAAAACCACCTTCCATTATGTTTTTCTTCCTTTGAATTGTTGAAAGTAAATCATGAGATAACAGAGGAAGCAGTGAAGTCTGATCGCATTCACAGTGACATTGTTTTACATGAGAAAATTGTTATCAGTGAAGAGGACCAACAACCTTCTCATACTTTTAATGACCCTTTTGTTGATTACATCGAAAGTTGTTTCAGTTCAGATTTGCAGCCTGTGATCAACTACCAGCTTGGAAATAAATATGATGGTAAATCAACATCAGTGTTAGATATGGATTGCTTGCCACTAGGGGTTTCATTTCAGCCAGCATTGTCTGTTGATTCAAAAGATTGTTATTTCTAGCAGTCTCCACATATTCTTCAGCTTTTTTGTGGTAATCAACAAGTTGAATTACATAAAAACAAGGATGCAGTGGAATGGGTAAAACATGATTGTTGTTTTATGCATGTTTTGGAGGATCCATTTGCAGTTTTGTTGGAGGTGGTAAACAACCCCAATGTTTTTAATTTTTTGAGATTGGAATTTATAGATAAATTTTTGAACGAATTAACAGTAAACAAGTTTTGGAGAAAGCATGTACAAAGAAAGCGAAAGGTGGAGAAAGTGCTTGCATGGTTGCATTGGCACTTTGATTTCACTTGATTGACATATTTTTCAGCAGTTAGGGTAGGTAGGAGTGCGAATAAGCTCGGTACTACGAGCATTTCTTTTAGCAATATGCAGTTTCATTTTTCAGCTTAGTTTCAGATTTCAGTTTGGAGCATATACAGTTTTGGGTTTTCAGCGGATGCAGGTTACAAGTTAAAGTTGGAAAGTTTAGTTTGGGAGAAGCCCAATGGATGAGCACCTGGTCTATTGTTCTTTGCTACCCCACAGGGAGGATAGCATCCCTATTGGAGCCAGTTGCTAGCACCATGATTTTCATCGCTAAGGTTAGAGGTTTGTCAACAATTTGCAAAGTCATGCCTATCAGCACCCATGTTGTTTTTATGCATGGCATCATCTAACATCTCCAAAGGCCATTTTCAAAAGGAATATTATCATTTATTTATCCCCATTTCAATTTTCAACTGCGCACTGCAAAATTCACTGCACACCGCGCAGAGGATGCTGTCGCGTAGAGAATGTCGTTGCATAAACGATCATGTCGCGCAAAAGATGTTGTCGCACAAAGAAGGTTGTCGTGCATAGGATGTTGTTGCGCAGTGGATTTCGTCTCACATAGGATGTTGTTGCGCAAAGAAGTTTGTCGCGCATAGGATGTTGTCGCGCAGTGGATTTCGTCGCGCAATGGATTTTCCTACGCATAGGCTGCAAGTCACACTGTGCAAATAACTGATTTAGTGGTCAACTTCAAGATCAATTTCCAACCAAATGGAGAGGAATTTTGAAAATCCTCGAGAGGTTTTTGTCGAGGACAAACCAAATAATAAAAACCTCTCTTATATTTGTAAAATGTGCTACGGATTGGGATATTCGAATGAATATTTGAGCCATATTTTTCAGTTTTCGTGATTTCCTGTCCGAGACATGTTTTTGCAACACGTATTCCGACCAGATGGAGATGAATTTCAAGAAACCGAGAGAGGTTTTTATTTATAACGATCTTATATGCAAAAAATTCTCTCATTTTCTAAAAATAGTTTTTTATCAGTGAGATACGATGTCATATTTAACGCCTATTTAACCAGTTTGTTGCGCATTCTGTTGTGTTTTTGTTGTAGGTTACTGTTGCGTAGAAGACTTATTGTGCAGGGATGACAGAGTGTCCAACAGTGCAAATGATGGCTCATCACAACCATATGGTTGAATTTGGATCATTATCAATGACTGTAAAGAATATTTCGGTTACAATTATGATTTGGCAAAGTCGGGTTTTCTATTTTTAGTGAATCTATTGAATTTATTGTTCTCTTTCAAAGAAAACGGATCCATGATTCCAAGAGAGAGTAGCTCGACCCTAACAGCCAAGGGTGACATTATCTTTCTATATAAGGGGATCATTTTTATGTAAACAGGGTTGGTTGGCAAATGTGGTAGACAACAACTATTGTATGTAATTTGAGTTTTGACCGGAATTTAATGCAAAGGTTATGACTCTTGAAAAGATTCTAGCTGTAACAGTTGGATGTATTGTGCTTCTTTATTTACATATGTGCTTCCTATTACCTTTATTTCATATCTCTTTCTATCTATTTCGAAACGAATTTTCGAACCTGTGGATTCGTTGTATGACACCCCTTGTTCACGCCACTTAGACAAAACATTTTCCTCTAAAGCTAACTCTGAATCTGTCCGCAACGATGCTCCTAAGTTGCCTTCCTATGTTTTCTCCCGCCTTATTTTGGTTTTACACTAAATATTGTTTCTCATCTAGCCTTATCCTCTCAAGTCTGGTCACTGAGTCATTTATCTCTGTCATTTCCTCAAATTGACTCCATAGCCCAAGTTTCACCTCCTTGCGCCAATATAACCAAAACTCATTATATCACATGTGTTAAATCTAACCATTGTTTTCAAAGTCATATCCTGCACAAATACTGCGCCATTTCCGAGAGAGCCCTCTCTAGATCCAAAAGGCTAGTTTTGGGTCTCAAAGTTGGTTGAAAAAATTACCTTCATCATTTGTTTATTAGTCGAACGGATTTACGGAATGTTAACACCATAGACCAATTATCATTCATTGGCCCTCATATGATGGTCAACCATCTGACTTCCCTAAACGGTCCTTACATGTTAGCGACATCCGCGCCACCGCAGGTAAATTATGTGGCAACCTATCCCATGCATTCAACTCTGAATGAGAAGGAATCTATCCCTTCTTCTGATTTAGATTCGGTATTTGATGTGGTAATCTCTTTGATAGGGATATTAGATCCTAATCTCCCTACCCCTATCGCGGCCCTCGATATGAATTCCTTCCAGAGTGTAGTTTTTCCATCTAGCGAAGATCTCTTAGAAGCCATGATTGAGGTTTGTCCCTTGACATGTGTTCCTTCTAGAGCATTGTCCCCTTAGAAGCCATAATCAAGTAGAGGTCCTTGAGCATAGTTTATTTGTTGATTTCAATCTCGTTAAAAAATTAAACCAATTTCGAGCAAAGTTCTCGTTTCTATGTCAAGCTCATTAAAAATGAAACAGAGGGTCTCAAGCATAGTTTTTCTAGTTTCAAGCTTGTGTTAAAATGAAACCCACCTTGCAAGCATAGTTTTATTCTCTTTGAAAATCTCTATAAAAATAAAACAGTTGCCTCTCCCGTTGATTCAAGTCTTTTTCTAGATCTCGTAAATGTTGAGTCAAGTCTTCCGCCAGATCTCGTAAATGTTGAGTCCAGTCTTCTACCAATTCTCATAAATGTTGAGTCAAGTCTTTCACTAGATCTTGTAAACCTTCTTTTCACCAGCCTTTGTCTGTTGAACCTTTTTCTCCATCTGGTACAAAAATCGGTGACAACTTAAGCCTCAGTGGATGAAATGAAGCTTGGGGGGTAGATCTCCAACCTCTAGACATCATGATAGAGAAAATCCACCAGCTTCCATCGCACAATAGGGGGGAAAGTACCAATTATCCATGGGTCTCATTCTAAACCCTTGGAAATTATGTTGGGAAGTTCTGGGCTCAATCTTTGTTCTTTCGTGTGCTCGTTAATACATGGGAATAGGTTATTGAGTCTCCTTTAAGATCTTTTTAGACTCGCTAAACATGAAAATATTGTCGATTGAACTTGCTTCATTTCACACTCGTTAAAAAGGTTTTGAAAGGGAGTCTTTCGAGTGGTAGTTTATCTCTTTTTCAGCCTCACAAGATTAATTACGAAAAATAAACACTCTAGTCAAGCATGATTAGAAGAGTTCTTCCATGTATTGTTTTACACTTTTTTCAAGCTTGGGAGACCAAATTTACGAAAAAGTCACTCTTGGAGTCGTCTTTAAGTTCTTTTCAAACTCTCTAAACATGAAAAACCACCGATTTTACCTTCTTTGGGCTCATAAAACTATGCATCGAAGGACCTATGTGAGTCCAATCTCCAAGACCCACATGGGACTGAACCACTCCTTCTTCAGGTTCATTAAACATATGGTGAGGGACTCATCTGAAGGATGAGCTATACCGAGCATCTGTTATCCTCCTCAAGATCGTTAAAAAATAAAGAGGTACTCATCTAGTATCTGGATGGGGGAAAAATTGAAGGAAGTGAGTCAATTGTTTTTTGGAATCTGTTGTGGCAGTTATTGTCACCCTTGAATATGACACTTGTTTGTGTCTCTTCTTACAGTTGGGTAATCTACTTGTCTCTGAGTCATACCAATTCCATGTGTCGCCATACTTTTTTGTTCCAGTCGAAGATTGCTCTTATTGACGTCACATTATGTTCTTGGTACTCATCAACTCAATGTTGCCAAGTCATTTATCATGCTTCATAATGTTCAAGGGAAGTTTCACTTCAAACCATCCATCTACACTATTACCAGTTGCCATTTCCTGTGTCATTCTATACTCATTCGATCCACCATCTTACATCAATTTACTGTGTCAGTTTCTTGTCGATGATGGGGGATACATCAAGGCCTTCCTTCAGTGAGTCTATTCCTGTCGACTTCATCACATTATCCGGGAATTAGACTTAGAAATCAGTTAGTACCTTGGGACCTGCATGCCTCAATGCCATGCCTCCTCACTTTTGACAGTGGATTTACAGCAATGACCCTTAATCGATTGACTCTAGGAATGTTCGACCTCAGCTCATTTATTCACATTCGATGGAATGTTCAGGGTACCTTGGGAGTCATTGACATCATTGGTGATCTCCCTCGCGCTTGTTAACAATATACATCAATGGCTGGTAATCAAGTGGTTTCTACCATGTTCGACATCAAATCATCTATTCACATGGCTAGATTCGTATCGCTTCAAGATCGAGACGAAGACCCTGGGTTGGGCATTCACTCTGTTATCTGCTTTTCCCAGGCTGCAATAGAAATCATTTGAGCATGTAAAAGATTTCAGTACAATCATCATGATGTCAATCTTACTGATATATATATATATATATATATATATATATATATATATATAGTCACATAGATCCACATTGTATTGATCCATGGCTATGTTTTGTCATCTCGTAGCTCCACTATTTATTTTTCATGGCTTCGATCAGTTCATGTCATGGGGTTATGGATCCACATTGTATCTTTGGTGGCCATATCCTTAGTCTGTATTTCCATGGATCCGCAGTGTATTGGTCGGCGGTCGTGCTTTGAGTCATCTTGTATTCCGAGCATAGATATGCATGCCTCATAAATGGAACATATATTAATATTGTTTGATGATTTTTTGCAGCTTCGGTCGGGTTCTCCCACTCCAACACCCTTGCATTGTAGAATTAGTAAAGTGTTTCGACCATCAGTTTCTCTTATGACCTCACACTTTAGGGGGAAATTCGTTACACACCAAAATTGCACACCTAGGTATCTCACCCTAAGTGTCGCAAAGTGTCGTATGCACCTTGGTAAGTGTCATATGCACCTTGGTTAGTGTCATATGCACCTTCCCAAGTGTCGCGTTCACTTTGTTAGGTGTCACCACCCCTTGAAACCATGAAACAGTTGTCCATGACCCCTAAGTCGTATTGGAGGAAGAAACCCATCATTTCAAGGTCAAAACACACCATTTTCTTGGAAAAATCGACCTTGTTTTAGCATCTTAGAAGGGTGTCGCCCCCCTAGTCATGTTTAGGGAGCATTGGTGCTCCCCCTGTCTTGTTAAGGGAGCACCATGGCACTCTGTCTCTCACTCTGGGGAGCGTCATTATTGTTGAGGGAAAATGGGGATCATCCACCTTATTCTATGGGCCAGCTCTCTCAAGATGGGGTTGGTTATGTTCGACCCCCATGCTATGGCTTCACCTTAGGATCGTATCCAAACCTCACGGAGCCATATCCTCAACCATATCCTTCATTTTCTCATGGTGGTTGTGCCTCTCAAGCCTATATATTGAAGGTATTTCCAAGGAGAAAGGGGATCAAGATTTGAGCATATCAAACCTCTGGTCTAGTAGGGAAGTAATCAGTCATAGTATCATCAATTTGATCTTGGTAGATTCGTGCAAGGGGTTGGATGAGGAGAGTTTGGAGAGGTTGCTTCTACATCGATCATGGTCTGTAAGTATTCTCTTTGGGTTCTCATTTGAATATACTTGGCATATTTCTTCAAGTTTGTGTATTCGTGCATGTGTTTGTGTATTGTTGTTCCATTCTTTGTAGATGAATTTGTTTTTCCTAATCAACTAGAGTAGGAGATAGTCGTTTATATTTGCTACCTATTGCAGGTACCAATTTGTGCCCTAGGGAGTTTGAAGATCAAGCTCACAGATTGGAAGCAGCGAGGACAAACTTCAAAACAAGGTACATCATGCCCTTTCTCCCTCTCTCTTTCTAATAGGTCAAACTGAGTTCAAAAGGATGTTAGTGTCCACTTGTAGCATTTTTTTCTTGGTATAGGGGTCTGGTAATCCAAGGGAGGTTTCATATGTCCGTAGAGGAAACATTTCGTAACACCAACAACTCTTTATTCTCCTTCTTTCATCCATTTTTGAGATTGGAGACCTATGGACACCATTATTTGGCAATTGCACTATTCTAGTGAGCTACTAATCTTATTCAACCAAAAATGGGGTGAGCGTCGAAGACATAGACAACCCAAACCTTGACCCATTGTTGTACACAATGAATTGAAAGAGGTTCTGCATCCATACACAATGAATTGTTGCTCCCCAATATCGTACATAGTAAGGGATCTACCATGTGAGGTTGTATGCACTGATTGGAGAGCTATTGGTGGATGTACATGGGTTGTTCAAGCCATACGCCAGCTAGTTGGTTGTTTCCATTCTTCTAGAGGTCGTATGACTATTTATTGGCTTACCTTGAGCTCTTTTAAGTGGTTGCTAGTTTGAGAAATGTGCCATGCATTGATAATTTAACTGATAGCATTCTCAATTGTTCCTTTCTCCCCTATTTAGGTTGTGTGAAGTATAGTTTGTTCGATTCATATCTGTTTGATTCCTCGTACCACCAATATCCTTCTTTTTTGGATGAATTTCTCAATTTTGATTATTTCTTCATAACTTCCCCAACTGATTGAAACTATAGGAGACACCTTCCCCGGCGACCCATATGCCTAGATGCATGACCCTATTAGCTCAAAAATAGAGGAGAACCACATAATGCTTCAACAGTGACTTCCCAACCCAAGCACTCCTCTTTACCCAAGCGTTCATCCCAATATGAATTATTCCACTTTCCCAAGCGCCCATCCCAATATAAATTATTCCACTTTCCCAAGTTCTCAACCCGAACTTAAAGATAAGAAGGAGACAACCTAAGCATGTAGTAGGTTGTCTTATTCCCACATCCCCATGCATCCCTTTCACACAATATAATTAGTGGCCATATCACAAGTTTTTTAAGTAGCAGCTATTTTTCCTATGCTTTACATGATTATTATCTCTTATGGGTTGCATTGAATGGAGTTTAAAATGTATTGGAATTGAATATAGGATTGATGAGCATTGCCTTGTATGGGAAAAGTGGTGTGGAAGCTTGAGTGAATAGAGAAAATGTAGTTTTGGTTGAGTTGAGTTTGTTGCATCTAAACATTACATAAAAGAGCACCCTAAGCATACACTATCAGTAGAAATTTACAACATAGTCTTCATCTCTCTCATTGAAAGCATTTGTAGGAATTGGAGGTGATTATATTTTACTAGGGAATCCATGTTGGTGAAACAGACAAGTTATAAGCCTATCGTTTACAAACTAGCAACCAACAACACGATCCACCAACAAGCATCCACTAGGCAATTGATTTTAGGGGATGACTCTCCTCCCAACCAACCCCTCAGTGTATCACTAAAAACCCTAGAGCCCATAATCAATAAAACTATGTCAACCTACCTACCATCTCTTTAACATGGAGCCCAAACACCAAAAAGTAAAATCCTTAAGAAAACGTTGATCCTCACAACCTCCTCAACATCAATTAAATAAACATGCTTCCATTGTATCCATGCAAAAATCTCAATGTATAGACGCCACTTGTTTTCCAAAAAATCATCCTTTATTTTTTCTTAATAATGCAGCTTTGGTTAGCTCTACTTTATTTCCACTTTATTTGCAACTTTTATTAGTTTTTCCTTTAAATTTCACTTTATTTAATTTTAGTTATTCTTTTATTTTTACTTTGTATTAGTTTTTATTATTATTATTATTATTATTATTTATTTTTCATTACCAAGTGCAAGACTAATTCAGATACATATAATACGGGGCATTACAGATTTGGTGAGTGGTTATTGGATAACTTGTTTGATGGTTTGAAGAGCAACACTTAAAGAAAGGTGGTGGAGGGTCCATCTGTTACAAGAATTCAATGCATAGAATCCTACGTAACAATGAAGTGCAAGAGGCACCTGATCAATGTGAACACGACAAGTGGTAGAGTACAAGCTATAGACGCAACTCTCACCAGTGACATAGCTAGGTGCGCTTGGAACTCTTTCACAACACAAGTTCAAGGCAGCAATCCATAAGTCACCTTGTCTTTCTTAGTAGCATATTTGAAATCCTGCCTTAGCTAATAGCTAGTCCAGATTTTTCACTAAGTATGCTAGTAGGAGGATCCTTAATGTAAATGGATATGTAGTCTAACCTAATGGCCAAAACAATCGACATGCACTGATCAGCTTATACAATCTAATTTTGTAATGCTCTCTTTTTATAAGTAAACGGAAAAGTGCTTCAGTGAAAAGTATAAACAAACAAGAAAAGATGCCAAGGACAAATTAAAAAAAGAACCCTACCACCTCACAATTGAAAATTTTTGCGAAGAATTTCAAAAATCTACATATATGACATCTAAATATTATCATCCTTCTAGATGTCTTATGGATATGATATCCAGTCGATATATTTAGACTGTGGTTCAATATACAATCTTCTTTGATTTCAGAAGTTTACAAATATAAGACATCTAAGGTTTACCCTCCCACTAAACGTCTTGTGAATATGATCTACTGTTCAATATATGTAAACTGTGACCCAATAGACAATAGCATTTCCCACATTGATGTCACAATCAAAGGCCCCACTAAATGTCTTTTGACTATGATACACAGGTCTATACTTGTTACACTAAAATGGGACTCAATATCATTTCTCACCCCAATTTCCCAATCAACGCAAAATCTTTACACTAGATCTCCAGGGACTTCAAATGCCATGCTAAATCAAAAACTAAAAACTAAACCTGTTTCTTGGCTCTGAATGCAAATTTGAAAACTTGGATGGCCTTGTTATAATGCATGCCTCTTTATGAAGTTAGGTAGCATTGCCAATAATCCCCAAAAGGACACTACCATCCTTAGAACGATGGTAATGGTTTGCAACTTTGCATCCCATACCTCACGATAGGTTTGGAGATGAGCTTGATTGCACAGTAGTGGTCACGACAAACTCAAGGCTTCTTAACAACTTGAATAGCCATTCCACAGGATGCGTTTAACAGCCCAAATGCAATTGCCAGCTTCTCACTATGGTGGTAAAGAATTTGTTCCCCCTCCTCTCACATCATTCAATACAACCCTAGCATGTGGAACATACCCTGAAACATTCATCTCCCGAGACAATCTGTCCAACATTCTGTAAATTTCTTGCATTTGTGGGTGTGAATTATCTCCTACAATGAAATAATGCACTCGTTTATTGACCTCAATCCAACTGGATCCAGGCATCTTTTTTACCCCTCTCTCTTCCATCATTTTCCTTACCTTTTCTCTGTCATCCCATCGGCCAGCTGCAGCATAAATATTTGAGAGGAGCACATAAGGTGAAGGATTTTTGGGGTCCAACTCAATAGCACGTTGTGCCGCACATTTTCCTAGTTCTATGTTGTGATGTATTCTACAGGCACCAAGCAAACAACTCCATAAAACAGCATCAGGTTCTATTGGCATTTTGCTGATAAAGGCTCGTGCTTCATCCAGATGCCCAGCACGGCTGAGAAGGTCAACAATGCATATATAGTGTTCGATTGCAGGTGTAATGCGATAGTATTCTTTCATGGAATTGAAATGTTGATAGCCCTCATCGACTAGACCTGCATGGCTGCATGCAGATAAAACATTAAGGAAGGTGACATGGTCTGGGTTAATGCCAGACTGCTTCATTTCTTCAAAGAGTTTGAGAGACTCCTTGCCACAACCATGCATGGCATATGCTGCAAGCATTGTATTCCATGAGACTACATCTAGATTATCCATTTTGTCAAATAGCTCACGTGCATTTTGTATGTTACCACATTTTGCATACATGTCTATCAAGGAAGTCAACACCATGATTTCAGACAGAAACCCACTTCTAACTATTCTTCCGTGGATTTCCATACCTTGTTCCAAAGCTGCCAAGTTGGCACACACGGGAAGAATACTGGCAAAGGTTTTTGAGTCCGGGTTCACACCTTCCAACTGCATTTGTTTAAAAAGCAGTAGGGCCTCCTCGCCACGCCCATTTTTTGCAAATCCTGTAATTATTGAATTCCAAGAGACAATGTTTCGTTGAGGCATTTCCTTAAAGAGTTTCATGGCTTCGTAAACAAGCCCATTCTGTGCATATCCAGTAATCATAGCATTGCATGAGAACAGGTCTCTATGATGCATTTTGTTAAATAATTCACAAGCCTCCTCTATGTTCCCACATTGTGCATACATGTCTACAAGGGCAGTTATCACAAAGACATCGCTCTGGAATCCACTTGCAATTATTTTTCCATGGATTTCCATGCCCTGTTCTAAAGCCGACAAGTTGGCACATGCTGGGAGAATACTGGCAAAGGTTTTCGAGCCTGGCCTCTCACCTACCAACTGCATTTGCTGTAAAAGCTTCAGGGCTTCCTCAGCGCATCCATTCTGTGCAAATCCTGCAATCATTGCATTCCACGAGACAACATTCTTCTGAGGCATTTCATTAAAAAGTTCCAGAGCTTTATCAACAAACCCATTCTGCACATACGCTGTAATCATCGCTGTCCAAGCCACGACATCTCTCTGAGGCATTTCCTTGAAGAGCTTCAGGGCCTCATCGAAAAGCCCATTCTGTGCACATCCCGAAATCATAGCTGTCCAGGAGACTACACTTCGTTGACGCATTTTGTCAAACACTTCTCTTGCCTTCTGCATGCTCCCACATTTTGCATACATGTCTATGAGAGAATTTCCCACAACGATATTACACTGAAATCCAGTCCTTCTTATTTTTTCATGGATCTCCATACCCTTTTCTAGAGATGGCAGGTGGCTACACGCTGAAATAACACCGGCAAATGTGAAGTGATTGGGTTGGAGACCTGTTAGTTGCATTTGGTAAAAGAGTGTTAATGCTTCCTCAGGAAATCCCTGCCTTGTGTAAGCTGCAATCATGACAGTCCATGAGAAGACATCCCTATCAGTCATCTGGTCGAAAACTCTGCGAGCGTCCACTACAGTCCCGCACTGAGCGTACATGTTAAGAAGTGTATTTCCTAAGAATTTACCCCCGCTAAATCTTCTCTCGTTCATGTGGAAATGAACCCGTTTGCCCTCTAGGAAGGCTTTCTTCTGAATGCATGCCTGCAAGAGACAAACATATGTGGAAGAATCTAAAGGTGATTTCTCTGCAATGTCTAGAACGCTTAATGCCTCCATCAAACGGCCCTGTTTACAGAGTGATCTGACGTGGTCGACAGATGAAATGTCGACATGGATGTGTGCTTCAGGAGTAGTGGTTGTGGCGATTCCAGGCTGAAGTTGAACTTGAATTAATGGCTCAACAAGCAATACAGCCAGCTTCTTCTTACCGCAGAAAGGCTGCATCTGCATCATTGCCATTGCATCAAGCAACTATCACTGTATGATTTTCATTAGATTAAATTTGTTTGTTTTGCCGAAAATACCTAAAATTCTGAAGCTTTCGAAAACCATCTTCAAAGTTCACAAAATCTACATCTACATTACTAAAATATTTTAGAAGGCAGGGTAAGATCTTTGAAATTCGTTACAGTTCCCCTCTTTTAATGGCGTATTGCTGCTTCGTTAGTGAAAAACATCGGTGCATCTATTTCAGGTTAACAAATAAGTCATTTACAACATTTTTTCTTAATTCACATGGGAAACGTTATTTACATAACAGAAAATATTTTCTCGGCAAACAACTTTGAAATGTTATGATCCCACGTTTCGAGAAACAAAGACGAGCTTTTCCGCGTTTTTCTTCCTTGGCTTTCATACTCAACCATTCGTCTTTCATGCAATGCATGTCAAATCGACTCTACCGTAAAAGACTTCCATCTCAATTCTTCTATAACTAGAGTTACAAATCCATGTTATCACTTCGATCTCAATGCTTCTATAACTAGGTTTACAAATCCAACGACGAAAAATTGCAATTCCAACAATTTTTTTATAACTAAATCCGACGACGAAAAATTGCAATTCCAACAATTCTTCTATAAATAGATTTTGTTGAGATTGTCGGAAAAAAACAAAATCTTAGAACATTTAGACTAATCCTTCATAATTTGTTTTTTATTTAGATGCAGAATCACAAAAAGTATACATTGTGTCACATCTGTACTAAGATACCTGAGGTTAACCATAGTGAAACTCTTGAACATTTCCACATGATTATGAATATTTTGTATCATTTCAACATGTTCTCTATAGCAAGTAATGTATTATCTTCTATTTTTAACATGTTATTGCAATCATTGGATTTAAATTGAATTAAATGGTTTTAAACCATCTTCTAATATAGGTGGTTGTTTGAGAATCGGCTCAACAACTATCTGAAACAATCTTACAACTTGCAATTTGCAGGTGTCAATTGTCCAATGCATTTATAGCTTATAGTAAGCTTTCTAATAGTCCAATGGGCATCCAAAATGGACTTTGTATGTGAAAGTTGTGGTCTTAGAAATTTGGCATTCTAACTAGGCTCCTCGAGGTCCATTTTTTCCACCACCTCAACTCCTAAGGTTAGGGTTTGGGGATATTAATGTTTTTGGCATTATGATAAAATGTATCTTCAACTTCTTGTTATGGGCGTTTCACGAATTAGCATAGCAGACACATATCTTTTCAGAGATAGTTATTACCATTCTAGTGATTGTATGTACAATGTTTTTCACCTTTCTTTCACTACATCTGTGTGTTTCCTTTTTATAGCTATTGTTGTCTTTGATTTCGTTCTCAATCCAATCTGGATTAGTGGTATTAGACTAGTCCTCTCCCTTTTGTTTTTTATCCATGTCCCCTGCAAGGTTTGAGGACAAGAAATTGGGCCTAGAATTAATTGAGATTTCAAATAACCTTCCTTGCCTACCCAAGCATCCTCACATGGATGAAGAAAAGAAAGACGATGGAGAAAGGATCCTAACACGTTGTTTCTCCAAGAAATGCTTGAGTGGCAAAGGGATGAAATGATGGATCAATATGCCTAGATCCTTCAATGAAACCCAACAATCACAGGGGCATCTTCATCCCAGTAGTCCTTTTGGAGGGACAAAACCCTTCACGTTGGTACAATTTTTTTTTATATCCCTATCTTCAAATAAAAATAGATACAGAAGCTTTGGAGAGATGGTTAGACCAATTAGAGAGTAATTTCTCTATTCATAATTTTTCCAACAGTGAGAAGATTACCTTTGCACTCCTAAAGTCCCTTCCTCATCTCAACATTGGTGGGATTGTCACTAAAAGAAAAAATTTGAAGATGGTTTTAGAGCACATGAGACAAAATCCACTTGGGGGGATTTTGTCGATACCCTCAAGGAGGAGTATTATCCTATTGGAAGCTATGATGACTAGTACGCAAGATGGATAACCTTGCACCAAGGTAAAGATGATGTTGTGCATGGCACACCAATTCCCCCCATACCCTATGCACAAAAGTGGGTATCAAGGACTTTGAGCTACACATGATTCTTAAATACTGCAACAACATACAAAGATACATCCAAACAAAAAGGTACCTTTTGGACATATCTTCATTGAGTGTGACTTACTCTTATGTTGTCAAGATTGAGGAAAAACTTTGGTGTAAGAGTAAGAAGGAGTTTTGGGTTGGTAATCAACCACAACAAATAAAGGTTACCCTAACTCTCGGAATAATGGATAGAGAATAGATAACCAACCTCAAGACAACCAGTTAAAACCACATGCAGAAAAGAATGAGAAATTAAAGAAGGGAATAGGAAAATGGCATGGCATCCATAAAATTCTATGGCACAACAATGATGAATGTTGTGACAGACAATGTGTATTGGCCCAATTGAAAGCCTCAAACTCAAATTTATTCATAACACTACCATAGACCATGGATAGGGTGAAATGAATCATCGATGTCAAACCCGATGTTCTCATTGCCACCATTAAGGTCCAACCAAAGGAACTAGAGGATCCCAAGAAGGTGAGTGCCTCTACCACTCACGAATGTTGGTAAAGGGGACTCTATATCATTTCATTGTTGGTGTGGCAACCAAAAGAACTTAATCTCAACAAAGGTCTTAAAGTTGATGACATTGTCAACAATGTTGCACCTCCAACCATACACCATTGGTTGGATGAGCTAAGGACAAGACATTTGGGTCAATGAACAATGTTGCTTGCAATATAGCACCAAACCCTTTAAAGACAATGTATTTTGTGGCATTGCCCCACTTGAAGATTGTGACATTCTATTAAGGAAACCAAATATGTGTAAGTGTCATGTTGTTTACCAGTCTAGGCCCTGCAAGGTCATTGTTACCATGGGAGATCAAATCTATAGGATACCATAGATTGCCTTAATTATTGCATTCCCTCTAATCATTGCTAAGCAATGCATGAAGACAATTTCTTAGACTAAGATTTTTCCACTTTATGTTATGGTCAAAAAAAGAGAAGAAAATCATCATGATCGCCAAGACCTCTGCAAGAGGTCCCTCTATGCAATAGAGATAGGGAAACTCAATGGTGGAAGAATATAGAGACATCTTCATTTTACCTACAAGCTTACTTTTACAATGTCATGTAAATCATGCAATTGATTTGATATGAAGTTCTTTTTTGCCTAACATTCTTATGTATAGATGCTCCATTCAAGAGAATGATGAGATTAAGAACCAAATTTAGAATCTGATATAGAAGGGTTTTATTAGATTGAGTTCCTCACCCTATGGGAGCCCAATTGTATTTTTTTAGTAGAAAGATGATATATGGTGACTCTATATCAACTACATATCGTTGAACAAAATCACAGTCAAGAACCAATACCCTATCCCTCAAATTGATGATATGCTTGACCCACTCAAAGGTGCCAAGTTTTTCTACAAGATTGATTTTAAGACAATTTATTACCATGTGCGAATCAATCAAACCGATGTGTGGAAAGACAACGTTCAAGTCCAAAAAATGTCTATTTTAATGGTTGGCCATGTCATTCGACCTGGTTAATTCCCTAACAACATTCATGAGTGAAATGGTTGATCTTCGTGGTGATTCATAAACTCTTTTTTGATCATCTACTTAGACAACATCCTCATCTTCCGCAAAACTTGAGAAGAGATTTTGAATAACACACAACAAGTGTTTAGCATCCTTTGACACCACCAATTATATGCCAACCTAGTAAAGTGCTCATTCAACATGCAAAGAATGGGATATTCGAGGTACATCATTGATGAGCATGGTGTGTATGTGGATCCAGTGAAAGTGGAATTGATCCACAATTAGTCAACCCTAAAGACTCTAACAGGGTTTCACAACTTCTTAGGTCTTTCCAACTTTTACCACAAGTTCATGTTGGGGTACTCTCATATTTATTATCCCATGAGCTAGGTGACCAAGGGTCATAGAGCCAAGGCCAAGTTCATTTGGGCTGAGAAACAATAAAAAATTTCAAGAAACCGAAATGTCTCCTTTGCTCGGTGTCAATCCTCATTCTTCCCAATCTACACCATGTTCAAATTTCCTTGAATGACTTTAATGCAAAAATTCAAAATATTCACCTCACACCAAAGGTTTCCCATATCTAAATCCATGTGAACTTTTAGCCTTGGGGCAAATCTAAAATATTAATTTACAGTAGTAAACAACAGATTCAACCCAACATACTAAGCAACTCAAGAGAAAATATACCAAACAAATGCCAACAAGTTTTAGCCCTTAGGGAACACTTTTCCAAACATACACAAGATATGAAAATCACCTTATTATAGCATATTTTCAACCCTTTGTTATCAAATCAACATGAACAATAAGTGATGGAAATTACCTAATCAAGAAAACAATGCAATTTGAAAATCGAATTTGTAACTACTTGATTTTGGACAATTGGAAGCTTCATATATATAGAGAGAGAAGAAATGAAGTACATGTACATACCATAGCTTTATCACAAAGCTAACACAATCTCTATCTCTCGAAACCCTAGCTAGGGAAAACCATGAAAACCGTAGCCACCACCAAACATCCATATCAAGCTAGTGTCAACACATGGCAAGTCCTCCTTGGCTTCAACACTTGTCTCCCACAAGTGTCTAAGATGCCTCCTTCTCTTCTCCTCCTCAATCAAGCAAACCAAGTAGAACTAGGGTCTCCAAAGCCCTAGTCTTCTTCTCTCACGAGAGCTACAAAAGCACTACTTATTTATCCTCTAGGGTTTATCACAAACCCTAGCATGTTTTCCTCCTTTTGGGTGAAACTCTAACGTTAGAAAACCCTTGAACTTCTCCAAGAACCCTAGCACTCTAAGACAAAGAGAGATAATACAATGAAGGGTACAAAGAGAGAGAGAGAGGCTAGTGCACTTCACTCCTCACATCTCTAACACAATATGATAAATGAATGAATTAGAGTGATCGTCACCTCCAATGTCATGTTCTTTGCAAGAGAAAGCCCTAGCATCTCACAAGAGAAATCTCTCAAAGAACAATCAAGACGTCTCTCTCTTATTCATGTCTTCTCATACTGTTTCCTCATGAACCCTAGCATCTCACTCCCTACAAGACAAGTACATATAATAGAGTACAAATGATGATGATGAATGAAATAACTCTTTCCTTCCTCTACTCTATTTAGATTAGAGGTAAGGGGGGTCAACAATATAATAGTGGTCCTAGACCTCTACAAACAACCTATCTCTACACAAGAAGGCTCACAAATGGAGCGCTTTCTCTTTGAATGACACATGTCAAGCACCAAGGTGAAAATCCACTAGCAAGGCTTCAATGCATGAGTGCTCCATGAGATATACCCAACTCTCCTCCTGCACAAGCCTCCAAAGCTCTAAAACTCCTCCAAAGACATGCTCCTTCAGGTCCACCACACCTACATTACAAATCCCTTAACCCAACCATCCTCAAGTAAAGTACAAGTCTCTATGCAAGAAACTAAGTGTGATTATACCATTTAGGGCTCAACACCCTCCTCCAAAATGCCCAATGATCCTCCTCCAAAGCAAGGCATCCTCCAAGAAAAAAACCAATCCTCTATGTGACCATCATGAAGAAACCACCAAGTCTTATAGGTCTCCAATGCTCCAAGGAATAATGTCATACAACCATCCATACAAGGCCTAGCAATAAATGAGCAAGCCAACTCTATTATGTCTACCCATCACGAAACAACCAAGGATCATCCATAAACCATCCACCCCATATCACATGAAGCAACCTAATCATGGTGTAAATACTTTCGAAGTAACTTTGAAAGCTAATACTTGTCAAGAACTAAAGGTATAAAGATAACTTCCATCTTAAATTCCCCTAAGACAAGGCTATCAAATGGCTAAAGAGTAGAGGCAACAACAAATAAAGAATCAGTGTGTGCATTTTTTTCTCTTGAGACAACACTAATGGAAAAGGCATCAAATAACTCAATAATGTCACAAATTACATGTCGGTATCATTTCAACCTATTATTCTTCACCAAAAATTCAGTCTTCGCTTGCTTCACCACAAGTTCTGAATCACCAACAACCACCAACACCTTAATCCTCATGTCTCTTGCAAACTCAAGACCAAGCAAGATAACTTCAAACTCAACAACATTGTCGGTGATGTCAAACTCTAATCTATAAGAGTAGCTAGTGATATCACCGAGTTGTGGAGAGGTGAAAACAATACCAGCATCAACACTTGATCTAGATTGTGCTCCATCAAAATGCATCCTCCAAAATTTCTCCCTCCTTTCTCCAAGTTTTTCTTTTGGTTCAGGGGCCAATGAGTGTGCAAGAATAAAGAAATTGCCAAATTCATCCTCTTCTATACACTAATTGGTTCATGGTTTCTTTGGGGTCTTCTACAAGGTATTTCCTTGGAGGCTCTTTATATAAAGTCACAAAGGCACCTTCACATGTTGGAATGGTAACATAAGATAACTCTAGTTGTACCTCCCAAAATAGAAGTCCACTTTTTTGATAGCAACATACGCCAAGCATTAGGAACACCTATAACAATGACATCCATCAACACTAATATGTCAAGGTATGCAACTAACTTCGCATGTCAATATTTTATTAGGCCACAAACCTTAATTTCCCTTGAATCCATCCCACATACACTCCTATAAGGTCATGTGATCCTAAGTCCCAATTGATTCATCACCTTGAGCAACATGACATTTGTTGATGCTCCAAAACCAGTCATGCAATTATGCAACAAGTCATTAATTATCAAGGTAATGAAGAAAGGGTTGTGACTATCGTTTTGTCTCCCATGGCTCATGGACTGTAACACTATTGGGAAATCTTTGTTGACTTCATCCACAAACAATCTCTTCAATTTATCTCTTTGCTCAGGAAGTTTGGCCAACCCCATAAAAGGAACTAACACTTTTATGTTTGATAACACACGGGTCAAGTCAATGTTCATTTCCAAATTTGTGCTCACTAAAACTTTTTATATGTTTGACTCTTTGGTGGCTCCTATATTTTGTCTTTGGTTTGTGTTTTCAGGAGCCCTTTGTGGAATTTAGGTTTCATGGTTTTGAGGAGGAATAGCTTGTTTTTTCTTCTGATATGTGTTCCATTCCTTCTTCCTTATTTTTTTTCCTTATTTCTTCCTAAGATGCATCTCTCATACATTCTAGATATGACATCTGCATCAATGCTTTGACCTTTGATTTGTCTCATTTGATTACATTCATGTTCAACACCTTCCTTTGAACATTATCGACATGATCATATTCATCATTAAAATCATATGCATTATGTGCAAAGTAATCATCATTCACAAAATTAATGTGCTCAAATTCAGGCGCATCACCACTTGATTCTCTAGTTAGTATGGTTAATGGACATGCATTCTCATTGTGGGAATCTTGACAAGTTCTACACCAAGGCAATGTTTCATGTTCAACCACATTATTAGGATTCACAGGCACATGAAGTTTTTGGATTTGGTTTGGAGGACCTCTGTTTCTTTTCCATTCAGCTTTCACCCTAGGTGGATATCTATTTTGTTGAGCTCTTTCCAGTTGTACCAATCTATTTTGCATAGCCATTTTTTTTTTGTTGGGTAAAATTGGTTTCGATTTGTTTGATTGCTTCGATTAGTGTTGTTGTGGGATCAGGAGTAGGCTCAGTTGTGTTAACTACTCTATATCGTGTTTCATTTTTCATGTGGGATCTAGAAAAACTAAGCTGATTTGAATTTCCAGAATCCATCGTGTTCTTCTCCACCTTAATGGCTGCTTCTTGGGCTACTCTAAGGTTTTGAGAGTCCTTTTCTCTAATTTGGAAGCCCAATTATCCATCAAATGATTCAAGGTAAAAAATGAGAATTGGAGCTTCAGGGAGTTTAATATCTTGATGTAGCTTTTGGGTAATTCGGTTAAACCTCTTGTTGAACTTCTGAATGGTTTCATTTTTGTTTCATTTAGCATTTGTTAGGGAAACCAACCAGCATTTGCTATCTTTGTGTTCCCCCCATTTTTCCATGAAAGAGTGTTCTAATTGGTCCTTATCTCGATTGCTACAATCAGGTAGACTAATGAACCAATCAAGGGTATCGTCTTCAAGTGATAAGACAAACAACTTCATGAAAGAGTACAAATCCTGTACACGATGTTTAACAATTAAACTTATGAAGGATTTGCAATGGTCTCATGCTGAAGCAACATTGTTTCCTTGGAAAGTGGGCTGTGTGTCTATAACCTTTTCAGGCAAGTCATGTGGATACCCATTTGTTTGTGAAAAATCAAGGGGTTTTAAATTTCATTCAACTAGGGTGAAACTATGTTAAGTGAAACTAGGTATTCAAACAGAAACATAAGGTCTTTAACTACGTGGTCAAGGATTAAATTATTTGAGTTCTTGTTCACCCTTCTTCTAAAATATCTCTCAGTTTTTGGATTCGGGTAAACAAGGCTTTGTGAGGAAGTCCTGGTAGAATATCTCTTGGGCATAACTTCACTTATGGAGTTGCTAGATGAGCATGAATGGTCTAAATTTTTAGGTTGTGTTCATTAAAGGTTTGAGAATATAAGAATTTTAAACTTAGGGAAAATGATTTTATCCCCGACAACAACGCCAAAATGTTACAATAAAAACTAGCATCTAAGGTGGAAAAGTCCCAACCACCAAAGTGCAACCAAGGTGCAAGCTCAAATTGAACTTAGCAAGGCTGCCCACTGTTACCACAACAGCTCTTCCTCTCACTTTAGGCTAGCTCTTCTCTAGTTTAAGAGGGGCTTCCTTAAGGTGAATCTAAGTCCAAGGTTGAAAGGCTGAATGAAGTGTTCAGGGACTCAAGTTAAATCAAATTTGCAATCTGGTTTATATGTGTCCAATGAAGTATGTTTCAAATTACAAATAGGGTGCAAATCTACAATAGGATAGGTGTAAGTGATATACTTAGACCTGTGTCAAATCTAAATTCATGTAATGCTATGATAATTATTGCTTTCAGAATTACAAAGAAAACGAAATTCGAACAAGTTTAAGATATGAAAATGCAAATTCAAATGCTTAAATGCAATCTGAAAAATAATTTTTTTGCACTAAATATGATTGAAAAACATAGAAATTTATAAAGGAAATCAAGAGAATCAATTCTATAATGCAATGTGTATGAGATGAGCCTAAATTGAGATATGGAAATGAGGTTTCCAGACTCGAATGTAATTTTTTGTGTTATATGTAGTGTTGGAAATGCATAAAATGTAAAACATAAAGCGAAAAAAATTCAGTAAAAACATAGAAATTTATAAAGGAAATCAAGAGAATCAATTCCATAATGCAATGTGTACGAGATGAGCCTAAAATGAGATATGGAAATGAGGTTTCCAGACTCAAATGTAATTTTTTGTGTTGTATGTAGTGCTGGAAATGCATAAAATGTAAAACATAAAGCAAAAATAAAGCAAATGAAATCTAAGTGGACGAGTCTATTTTAGATATGAAAGTGGTGTATTAGACTCAAAACAAATCTGAAAATTGAAATTTATGCAATAAACTATTTGTTGGAAATTATAATTTGCTTATAACATCAAGTAAAATCAAATTTTTAAAATGTCCAAAATTAAGTTTTGTTTATTTTTGATAGTCCTAGGCCAAAATGCTAGGCTGGAAAGAAAAATTCTGAAGTAAATAAGTGTTAAAATTACACAAAATTCACAAACATAAATCTAAATGTAAATTCCAACATGCGTAAAATAAAATGCAAATTTCTGAAGTAAATAAGTGTTAAAATTACACAAAATTCACAAACATAAATCTAAATTGTAAATTCCAACATGCATAAAATAAAACTAGTCTAGTTTAATGTCTAAAATGGAGATCCTAGACTAAGCTGTATTGTTGAAGATTAAGATTTAATTATAAACTAAATAAATGGAGATCCTAGACTAAGCTGTATTGTTAAAGATTAAGATTTATTTATAAACTAAATATGTTGGACTAAGCTGTATTGTTGAAGATTAAGATTTATTTATAAACTAAATAAATGGAGATCCTAGACTAAGCTGTATTGTTAAAGATTAAGATTTATTTATAAACTAAATATGTTGCAAAAATTACAAAATATTTAAAATAGAAATTTAAAGATATTACAAAATATTTAAAATAGAAATCTAAAGATAATTTAACCACCATCTGATCCTTTCTTGCAAATTTACAGCAGAGGTTTGGACAGAGATTGAACAAATCATAGGTCTATCCAATGCTTGGGCTGGACCCAACATAGAAGAAGCACTGAAAGTATGGCTCTCAAATCCGTCAAAAATTTCAAAGCTCTTCCTCTTACAGTTGCTTGTGGGATATGGATAACCAGGAATCAATCCATTTTCGAAGACAGGGATCATATCCCCCGATCAAACGATCATTCCATCTCTTTCTTTCTTAATCGGCATTGGGAATGAGACAAACAAGTTCTGTGAACCCATGGCCGTCAAGCTCACTGTACACTTAGCCCATGAAATCCAAAACTTTACATTGCTTCTTTTATTTCAAGAGATCCCAAACAAGTCCAAAGATTTCTCTTACATATCATTTGATCATGTCGACAGGATCAGGAACCAAGAAGCTGACAGGCTCTCCAAAGCTAGACTAACACTAGATCCAAAGCTAGACTGACACTAGATCAAGGCACGTGAAAATTTCAGAAAAATCCCAAGGTGTCCTCACAGAATATTTTCATGATACATGGCTGTAATGAATAAAATAAGTCATACTTTAGCTGTAGATGAATATGACCAATTGCAAACTCAAAGGGAACTTTCCTATGTTTTTCTGGTTGCAAATTTGAGCTTATCAGCAAGATTTTGGAATTGAGTCATCAACATTCTGTAGACAGTTGATATTTTTTTTTCTTTTGGTATTACTAGTGGATTGTCGTTCTGGGCTTCCAGCCAACAAGAATGTCAATGGCATATATAAATGTAATTTTGTCAGAAATAAAGCTACAAGTTTTTTCCTTGGAATAGTTGATTGTAGTTCTGGGCTTCCAGCCAACAAGAATGTCAATGGCATATACAAATGTAATTTTGTTTTCAAAAATAAAGTTACAAGTTTTTTCTTGGAAAAAAGGAAATTTAAAGAAAATTCTAGCATACAAAAAAAAGAAAAAAGTTGTTATAAAATGAAATTTATTGATTTTTGTTTTGTTTTTGGTGGATGGATAATGGGAGGTAGACTAGTGCCTAGCATATCCTTGGGCTAATGGATTCATCTACTATCATGAGAAGGGCCTAAATTTATTTTTATTCAAGGATTAAAGGATACCCTAAAGCATGCTACAAAAATCTTATATGGTTGAAAACTAGAGCTAGAAATTATGCAAGGAAATGACCCTAGAAGGTATCAATTTCGAAATCAAACCTAGGTATTGCTTGCCTAAATATTACTAGATCTAATTTCTACTTAGTTGAAGAAACTAGATGAGAAATATATAAGACAAGCAAAATAAAATAAACAAGGGAGAAAATTCAAACATATTTAAGTCCACCACTTGAAGTTGTCTCTTAATGGATGATCCTAGTTCAATCCCTTTGCTTGCATAACAAATCTCCAATCCACAACAAATTGCTCACACAATAGCCTCACACGACATAAAGGAAATGATCTCACAATATTTGCTCCAAGAAATGTAATGCTCCAATATTATCTCACAAAACAACAACCATTACAAATGAGGGGAGCCTCCCATATATAGAGTTCTAGGCTCAAACACCTCATAATAAAATAATAATATCATAAATGATCAATGTTGACATGTCAAAGTAATGTTCAAAATAGACATATCAAAATAATAATAAAATATTACATGGATGAAGAATTGGTCATCAAATGATTTTCTATCTCTCCACATGAGATAATCAAGAGAGTTAGGGTGAACCCCGAGAAGCTCTATCCACCAAAAATAATATAATAATCTCCATGAGAGAGGTGCCCTAGGAGAAAGTGCCAAGGTCGTTCCAACCATTCTCCAAGAAATAATAAAATAATCTCCAAAGGAAGAGCGCCCTCCAAGAATAGCATAAGTGGTCCACTAAAGAGAGGGCACACCACTCCATGATGAATGAGACCATGTTAAAGTATAATAGAATAATCTCCCAATGGGTCTCTCCTCAATGCATGTCTCGAACAATGTGAATAATTTCCAAAAATAGATCGGGTGCACTAGTTGCAAGTCACTTTGCTCTTAATCAAAGTGCAACATAATGTGAACATGGTTTATTCCAAGGTGAAAATGGACATATAGTGGAGCACACCACCTAGAGGAATGTGCCAAAAAGTTAGGGACAAAAGGTAAGTGGAGATATGGCTAAAAATCAATAAATGATCAAGTGTGAATGTGGACAAATGGCTAGGGGGCATGCATAAATAACCCCTCAAAACTCATGCAAGCTCAACCACCTCCTCAACATATGTACTAAGAGATAAACATGGTCAACAAGTGGCACGTGTGAGTGTGAAAAGGGTCAAAAGGTACCCAACGAATTTCATGAGAGGGAAACCACTAACAAATGTGTTAGATTTGGTAGCTCTGAGGTGCTTCTTTTGCATTGGTGGTGCCCAACATGCGGAAGTGACCGAACATATTTCTCCCTGGTGACTTTATGAAGTCTTTTTATAAAGTGATTTTATAAAGTCAAGTTGAGTTTTTTAATTTTTAATGTGTAAAAGTGGCTTTATGAGGGTGTGGGTCACTTAAGTGACTTAAGCCATCTCAACAAACGATTAAGTCATGATCGTTGATCTCATGAGGGAAAGATTTGATCTTGACCGTGAATCTCATTGGAAGACCAAGGGTTAGGGTAGTTACACATTAAATTATGCATAAAGGAAGCACTAAAGGAGAAGAGGGTGCATTTTTCTCAAGGAGAGCTTGAGTGGGAAGGTGAAGAGTCACAAGTTTCAAGAGAGATTGAGCTCATGGACAAGAGAGAGTAACAATAAGAGGAGGGCACACTTTCCAAGAGGGAGAGAGGTTCATACAACAAGAGGAGGGTGCACTTTCCAAGAGGTAGAGAGGTTCGTACAACAAGAGGAGGGTGCACTTTCCAATAGGGAGAGAGGTATGTATAGCCAAAGGAGGGTGCACTTTCCAAGAGAGAAAGAGGGCACTGATTCCCAGAATATGCAGCATTGAATGATGGAGTGTACGACAATGAAAAGGAGGTCGTACAACACTATTTTGAGGTTCGTACAATAGTTTGGAGGCACATGAATCGAGGCAAGGGAGAGGCATGATTTTCTAGGTGTCTTGCTGTGAAAATCAGTGCAAAAAAGTACAGCTACGGTGCAAAAAAATCAAAGGGTGATTTGTTGTTAATGAGACTGTACTTTGCAGACCAAACCACTGAAATATGAGTGCATATTTTGAGGTATGTTTAGTTGTGGTCTTTAACACACAAAAAGAGGAGGTTTGTTGGCACTTTTTTCAAGATTTAATGTTGTGTATACTTGTTGTTGTAAACTCTAATATATTTCTCTGAGCTCAATAAGAAGAATCCCTCTTGATTGGTTTTCCCCTTGTGGGTTTTTCCAGGGGAATTGCCTAGATTTTTTGGTGTCAAATGTGTGATTAATGTGTTGTCTACTGTTCATTTTTTCTGTTGCTATATTTCTCCTATTTCTTAGTCTTATATTTCAACTCATAGTTCCAGTTGCTTGAATGTGATTTTCTTGCTTTATTGGTGAATATCTAGTGGAGACTGAAATATGTTATGGACTAAGTATTTGAAGTTTTATTTTTACTTGGTATCAAAGCTAGGGCTCTGAAGTTTAGTGGACAAATTTGACACTAGAACAACAATGACTTGCTGGGGCATTTTCTTGGAAGAAGGAGGGGAAATAAGGGTCCTTGTCAGTTGGACAAAGATGAATTCCAATATCAGGTATGAGGATAGGTTGGAGGGGATCTCCAACTACCTGCAGTGGAAGGTAAGGATTACAAGTGTTCTCAAGGAGAATAAGTTGGGGACGTTTGTGAGTACCATCGTGTCAATGCCTTCGTCAGATCCCATTGTTATGGACATCCATGAAGTGAAGGAAGCAAGGGCTCAAAGAATAATCTTGAATGGATTCAAAGACCCCATTATTCCACATTTGGATGAGAAGCGAACAACCAAGGACATGTGGGATGCACTTAAAAATTTGTACGAGGCAAAGAACGAGAACCTAAAAATGGTTCTCCAAGACAAGCTCCACAGTACTAGAATGGTCAAGGGAGAGAGTGTGGCCTCCTACCTCACCAGAGTTTCACAGATGAAAGATGAGTTGGCAATTGTCGGAGAAGTTATTCCAAACTCATAGTTGGTGTGTATAGCCCTCAAGGGATTCACCAAGGAGTGGTAGGTTTTTTGAAGTGTGTGGTTGAGAGAGAGAAGCTCCCAGATTAGAGCAGATTATGGGATGACTTTACATAGGATGAGATCCAGGAGGGGTCTCAGGAGAAGGTAGAGAGTGGTTCAGACAAGAAGGATGTTTCTCTTGTGGGAAAGATCAAAGAGAAAAAGAAATGCATGATCAAAGTGAAATGCTTTTCATGTCACAAAATGGCCACTATTTAGTCATTGTTTGAAGAAGAAGAAGAAGAAGAAGCAGAAACCAAAGGTGTCAGCATCAACTGAGATTGTTGAGTTAGCAGAGAAATATGAATGTGAATTATCTCCGATGTTTGGTCTTGTAGGCAATGGTTGTCCAGTGTTCAAGGACATTGAAGTGTGGTTCATGGACAGTGGAGCTTCTTGACATATGACAGGGATGAGGTCTATGTTCCTTAGTCTTTTAGAAATAGATTGAGACTATTTTCTAGATAGTGGGGTCAACTCACAGCTTGCGAAGAAGGGGGTTGGAATTGTTAGATTCCAACTAGAGTCAAGAGGTTTTTTGGAGGTAGCCGAGGTATTGTTTATTCTAGAGATGACAATTAAATTTCTCTCAATGTCATCTTTGGAGGTTGATGGATTTGGAGTTGTGTTCTACTTTGGATAGGTGTTGTTATATCTAGAGGGAGCTAATCCAGACACAAAAATATTGCTTGGTGTCAGACATGAGAGATTGTACAAGTTGTTGGGACAACCTGTGATTAGATCCAATGGACACCTGGATTCAGAGTCCGTGTTAGAGAGTGGGAAGGTTGCATGGGAGAGAGATTTGATATCGGGGACTCAGTCTTCTTCCGGTACTCTCAAAGGACTCAACATGTATGAATTGACATAGATGGATGCTCAGGAGAGTGTGGAGTCTCCTAGGATCATGTATTTATTTCATAGATCAATGGAGGTAACAACAAAGGCTTCAAGTGCAGTGGGAGCATAGGCCTCTAGTTCAAAGGGAGCAACTATAGCAGTGGATGGGATGATGGAGTTGGAGACAAATTATGGTGGAGGTACTAAAAGTACCTCCCTCATTAAGAGGGAGTGTTAGATTTGGAAGTGACCAAGCATATTTCTCTCTAGTGACTTTATAAAGTATTTTTATAAAGTGATTTTATAAATTCAAGTTGAGTTTTTTAATTTTTAATGTGTAAAAGTGACTTTACGAGGGTGTGGGTCACTTAAGTGACTTAAGTGACCTCAACAGAAAATTAAGTCACAACCGTTGATGCCATGAGGGAAAGATTTGATCTTGATCATCATTCTCATTGGAAGACCAAGGGTTAGGGAAATTATACATAATATTATGCATAAATGAAGCACTAGAGGAGAAGGGGGCACACTTTTGTCAAGGAGAGATTGAGCGGGAAGGTGAAGAGTCACAAGTTTCAAGAGAGTTTCAAGAGAGATTGATCTCATGGAGAGGAGAGAGTAACAACAAGAGGAGGGCACACTTCCCAAGAGGGAGAGAGGTTCATACAACAAGAGGAGGGTGCACTTTCCAAGAGGGAGAGAGGTCCGTACAACTAGAGGAGGGTGCACTTTCCAAGTGAGAGAGAGGGCATGCATTCCTAGAATATGTAGCATTGAATGTTGGAGTGTACAACAGTGAAAAGGAGGTCGTACAACACCGTTTTGAGGGTCGTACAATAGTTTGGAGGTAGAGGAATCGAGGCAAGGAAGAGGCACAATTTTTTAAGTGTCTTGCTGTAAAAATAAGTGCAGAAAAGTACAACTACAATGCACATAAATCAAAGGGTTATTTGTTGTTAATGAGAATGTACTTTGCAGACCAAGCCACTGAAATATGAGTGCAGATTTTGAGGTTTGTTTAGTTGTGGTATTTAGCACGTAAAAAGAGGAGGTATGTTGGCACATTTTTCAATATTTAATGTTGTGTATACTTATTGTTGCAAACTTTGATATATTTCTCTGAGATCAATAAGAAGGAAGAATCCCTCTTGAACGATTTTCCCCTTCTAGGTTTTTCCAAGGGCATTGCCTAGAATTTATGGTGTCAAATGTGTGGTTAATGTGTTGTCTACTATTCATTTTTTCCGCTGCTATATTTCTCAGATTTCTTAGTCTTGTATTTCATCTCATAGTTCCAGTTGCTTGAATGTGATTTTCTTGCTTTATTGGTGAATATATATTGGATACTGAAATCTATTATGGACTAAGTATTTAAATTTTTATTTTTACAAAATGATCCTTCTTTTTTATTAGGTTGCCTCAATATGTGTTCCAAAGGGGGAGTGCTACCCTCAAGTGGTGTACCACATGAACATAAGTTGTGTTCCCTAGTGTTTTTTTTCTTTTCTTTTTTTCTTTTTTTAATCACAACTTAGAGAAGGAGGCCTCAATTAAGGTTTATAATCCATGAATAAAATAGGACAATAATGTATCACTCAACCTAAGGTTTGGGTTTAATTAATCAGAGATGAAAATATCCAAACCGCTATGGCATGTTCACACATGGTAAAGGTGAAATAATGAAATATGACAAATAAGAGGTCAATTACGAAGGAAAAACTATATGGAAATGGATGACATGACTCATGCACCCTCTAGAAGTGGAAATATGATGGAATATAGGTGTAATATGGATCATGTCTAGGTAAAAGTGAAATGTGACAAAATAATGGAAAAATAAATGGATGGTAGTGAAATGTGAATAATATCTAGGTAAAGTAAATCACTAGGAAAGTAACCCACCATGATAGAAGACACAACATCCAAAAATAAAACTTCAACCCATCATGTAATGACCAAGTGAGGGAAGTGACTAGAAAATAATGAGAAAGAAGGGAAACAATATAAGATCTCTCCAACAATGATCAATAATGTAGAATCACCTACAACAAGATGAAAAACACATGATATGTCATTGAAGCAACCTACACCAATGGTTCAAACATGCCCAATCCACTTGATATGCTAAAAAAAAACTGTAAAGGGCATGATAAATTAATCGTGCCAATTCATCCTGCATGAATGGCACCTTCTCTCTTGGTTGGCCAAGGGTTGAATAAACCATAAGGGTAGCACCAAGGATAACATAAAATGCATGATAATGCTTCTAATATGCAACCAGTACATAGAAGGTCCAAGGTCCAAAAGTGTCATCCTATAAGGTGTCATGAAATGATCCTTGGACACCCCATATAGAATATGGTATAACACTTCTTGTGCAACTACCTGGAGTCAACCATTAACCTCCCTATGGGTCTTGGTACAATATCCAAAACATCATGCTATAAAATGGAGTTACACTCCTCTACCAAGGCCTCCCATCACTTCTCCTTCTTATAGGCCTCCTCAAAACTAGAAGGCTCATCCAACTTCTCACTAGAATGAAAAAGTTCCATAGGATCAAAAATCAACCTATAAAGGCCACCAACTCACACACCTATGGATACAGTCCTTGAACTAACTAGACTACATCATTGATAGTGCATTGTTGTCCCTTAAATGCAACTCTACACTAATTATCTACCAAATAAGAATTTGAAGGAAGGTTCTTCTTCAACCCAAGAACAAACAAAACAACGTTAAACTCACATCACTTGATAGTATCTGTCAAGAAATGGAGCCCAATCCTTTCATGGGATATGTAGCATCATCACCCAACTCCACACACATACCTCCCTCTTTCTCCTGAAGCTTGCTAAAGAGTTTCATGTCATAAGTCATATTCTCCATGCCCCATTATCCACGTATCATCCAATTCTTAGCATAGTGTTAGAATATAAACAAGAGACCATGGAAAAGGTGGTGTCAAAATAGTATGATCGCTCATCCACTCCTGCTACAATACTTGTTGCAACCTATTTGGCCTTCCCCTTCTTCTTCTCAGGACACTAGTTAGCATAATGTCCCATCTAGTGACACCTAACACATTTCACCTTACTCAAATATTTATTTCCTATACTTGAATATTCCATGTTCTTACCCATCTTGTTCTCTTTCTTACTTCCATTCATCCTTGCAATGAAGGCTCTTCTTCTATTCCATTTTTCTACACTGAATAGTTATCCAACCCAATCTCTCGCACAAGGTTATCTCAAAGCTTCGCAAAATACGACAAGGTCTCATGAGCACAAATATCTTGGAAAAAAGGCATCCAAGATGAAGCAATTCCATTCAAGGAAATAGACACCAATTTATTATCCTCTACCTTCATCCCTATGTCATCCAATTGATCTCTCAACTTTGTGACATTGGTAAGGTAGCTCACCAATGTATCTGTCTTACTCGTGCAAACCATTGAAACATTGTTCCTCAAGAGCATATGTTTTCAAACACAAGAAAATTGATATAAACCAACCAAAGTATCAAACATATCCTTGTTGGTTGTCTTCTCTACAATGTGAGGGATGAAATGATCATTCATTGAAAGGTTCAAGCACTTCTCCCAAGCAACTTAGGGTATCACACCCAACAACATATAAGTAGGTCAAACACCAATCCTAGGTACAATCCAACTGAAATATCCAATTCCCTCTTCACCAAGAGAGCAATCTCAAT
>ML799963.1:140689-172698 GCA_009831015.1 Picea engelmannii | reverse complement strand
TTTTTTTTTTGTTGGGTAAAATTGGTTTCGATTTGTTTGATTGCTTCGATTAGTGTTGTTGTGGGATCAGGAGTAGGCTCAGTTGTGTTAACTACTCTATATCGTGTTTCATTTTTCATGTGGGATCTAGAAAAACTAAGCTGATTTGAATTTCCAGAATCCATCGTGTTCTTCTCCACCTTAATGGCTGCTTCTTGGGCTACTCTAAGGTTTTGAGAGTCCTTTTCTCTAATTTGGAAGCCCAATTATCCATCAAATGATTCAAGGTAAAAAATGAGAATTGGAGCTTCAGGGAGTTTAATATCTTGATGTAGCTTTTGGGTAATTCGGTTAAACCTCTTGTTGAACTTCTGAATGGTTTCATTTTTGTTTCATTTAGCATTTGTTAGGGAAACCAACCAGCATTTGCTATCTTTGTGTTCCCCCCATTTTTCCATGAAAGAGTGTTCTAATTGGTCCTTATCTCGATTGCTACAATCAGGTAGACTAATGAACCAATCAAGGGTATCGTCTTCAAGTGATAAGACAAACAACTTCATGAAAGAGTACAAATCCTGTACACGATGTTTAACAATTAAACTTATGAAGGATTTGCAATGGTCTCATGCTGAAGCAACATTGTTTCCTTGGAAAGTGGGCTGTGTGTCTATAACCTTTTCAGGCAAGTCATGTGGATACCCATTTGTTTGTGAAAAATCAAGGGGTTTTAAATTTCATTCAACTAGGGTGAAACTATGTTAAGTGAAACTAGGTATTCAAACAGAAACATAAGGTCTTTAACTACGTGGTCAAGGATTAAATTATTTGAGTTCTTGTTCACCCTTCTTCTAAAATATCTCTCAGTTTTTGGATTCGGGTAAACAAGGCTTTGTGAGGAAGTCCTGGTAGAATATCTCTTGGGCATAACTTCACTTATGGAGTTGCTAGATGAGCATGAATGGTCTAAATTTTTAGGTTGTGTTCATTAAAGGTTTGAGAATATAAGAATTTTAAACTTAGGGAAAATGATTTTATCCCCGACAACAACGCCAAAATGTTACAATAAAAACTAGCATCTAAGGTGGAAAAGTCCCAACCACCAAAGTGCAACCAAGGTGCAAGCTCAAATTGAACTTAGCAAGGCTGCCCACTGTTACCACAACAGCTCTTCCTCTCACTTTAGGCTAGCTCTTCTCTAGTTTAAGAGGGGCTTCCTTAAGGTGAATCTAAGTCCAAGGTTGAAAGGCTGAATGAAGTGTTCAGGGACTCAAGTTAAATCTAATTTGCAATCTGGTTTATATGTGTCCAATGAGGTATGTTTCAAATTACAAATAGGGTGCAAATCTACAATAGGATAGGTGTAAGTGATATACTTAGACCTGTGTCAAATCTAAATTCATGTAATGCTATAATTATTGCTTTCAGAATTACAAAGAAAATGAAATTCGAACAAGTTTAAGATATGAAAATGCAAATTCAAATGCTTAAATGCAATCTGAAAACTAATTTTTTTTCACTAAATATGATTGAAAACATAGAAATTTATAAAGGAAATCACGAGAATCAATTCCATAATGCAATGTGTATGAGATGAGCCTAAATTGAGATATGGAAATGAGGTTTCTAGACTCAAATGTAATTTTTTGTGTTATATGTAGTGTTGGAAATGCATAAAATGTAAAACATAAAGCGAAATTTTTTTTCAGTAAAAGCATAGAAATTTTATAAAGAACCTCTAACTATCTAAGTTCATCTCTTACTCTCTAAGAAACAACAAGGAAAATCTATAGGAGGAAATCAAGAAAATCAATTCCATAATGGAATGTGTATGAGATGAGCCTAAAATGAGATATGGAAATGAGGTTTCCAAATTCAAATGTAATTTGATTCAAATGTAATTTTTTGTGGTGTATCATATGTAGTGCTGGAAATGCATAAAATGTAAAACATAAAGCAAAAATAAAGCAAAAGAAATCTAAGTGGACGAGTCTATTTTAGATATGAGAGTGGTGTATTAGACTCAAAACAAATCTGAAAATTGAAAATTATGCAATAAACTATTTGTTGGAAATTACAATTTGCTTATAACATAAAGTAAAATCAAATTTTTAAAATGTCCAAAATTAAGTTTTGTTTATTTTTATAGTCCTAAGCCAAAATGCTAGGCTGGAAAAAAGTAAATAAGTGTTAAAATTACACAAAATTCACAAACATAAATCTAAATGTAAATTCCAACATGAATAAAATAAAACGCAAATTTCTGAAGTAAATAAGTGTTAAAATTACACAAATTTCACAAACATAAATCTAAATTGTAAATTCCAACATGCATAAAATAAAACTAGTCTAGTTTAATGTCTAAAATGGAGATCCTAGACTAAGCTGTATTGTTGAAGATTAAGATTTATTTATAAACTAAATAAATGGAGATCCTAGACTAAGCTGTATTGATTTATTTATTAACTAAATATGTTGCAAAAATTACAAAATATTTAAAATACAAATCTAAAGATATTACAAAATATTTAAAATAGAAATCTAAAGATAATTTAACCACCCTCTGATCCTTTCTTGCAAATTTACAGCAGAGGTTTGGACAGAGATTGAACGAATCATAGGTCTATCCAATGCTTGGGCTGGACCCAACATAGAAGAAGCACTGAAAGTATGGCTCTCAAATCCGTCAAAAATTTCAAAGCTCTTCCTCTTACAGTTGCTTGTGGGATATGGATAGCCAGGAATCAATCCATTTTCGAAGACAGGGATCATATCCCCCTATCAAACGATCACTCCATCTCTTTCTTTCTTAATCGGCATTGGGAATGAGACATACAAGTTCTGTGAACCCATGGCCGTCAAGCTCACTCTACACTTAGCCCATGAAATCCAAAACTTTACATTGCTTCTTTTATTTCAAGAGATCCCAAACAAGTCCAAAGATTTCTCTTACATATCATTTGATCATGTCGACAGGATCAGGAACCAAGAAGCTGACAGGCTCTCCAAAGCTAGACTAACACTAGATCCAAAGCTAGACTGACACTAGATCAAGGCACGTGAAAATTTCAGAAAAATCCCAAGGTGTCCTCACAGAATATTTTCATGATACATGGCTGTAATGAATAAAATAAGTCATACTTTAGCTGTAGATGAATATGACCAATTGCAAACTCAAAGGGAACTTTCCTATGTTTTTCTGGTTGCAAATTTGAGCTTATCAGCAAGATTTTGGAATTGAGTCATCAACATTCTGTAGACAGTTGATATTTTTTTTTCTTTTGGTATTACTAGTGGATTGTCGTTCTGGGCTTCCAGCCAACAAGAATGTCAATGGCATATATAAATGTAATTTTGTCAGAAATAAAGCTACAAGTTTTTTCCTTGGAATAGTTGATTGTAGTTCTGGGCTTCCAGCCAACAAGAATGTCAATGGCATATACAAATGTAATTTTGTTTTCAAAAATAAAGTTACAAGTTTTTTCTTGGAAAAAAGGAAATTTAAAGAAAATTCTAGCATACAAAAAAAAGAAAAAAGTTGTTATAAAATGAAATTTATTGATTTTTGTTTTGTTTTTGGTGGATGGATAATGGGAGGTAGACTAGTGCCTAGCATATCCTTGGGCTAATGGATTCATCTACTATCATGAGAAGGGCCTAAATTTATTTTTATTCAAGGATTAAAGGATACCCTAAAGCATGCTACAAAAATCTTATATGGTTGAAAACTAGAGCTAGAAATTATGCAAGGAAATGACCCTAGAAGGTATCAATTTCGAAATCAAACCTAGGTATTGCTTGCCTAAATATTACTAGATCTAATTTCTACTTAGTTGAAGAAACTAGATGAGAAATATATAAGACAAGCAAAATAAAATAAACAAGGGAGAAAATTCAAACATATTTAAGTCCACCACTTGAAGTTGTCTCTTAATGGATGATCCTAGTTCAATCCCTTTGCTTGCATAACAAATCTCCAATCCACAACAAATTGCTCACACAATAGCCTCACACGACATAAAGGAAATGATCTCACAATATTTGCTCCAAGAAATGTAATGCTCCAATATTATCTCACAAAACAACAACCATTACAAATGAGGGGAGCCTCCCATATATAGAGTTCTAGGCTCAAACACCTCATAATAAAATAATAATATCATAAATGATCAATGTTGACATGTCAAAGTAATGTTCAAAATAGACATATCAAAATAATAATAAAATATTACATGGATGAAGAATTGGTCATCAAATGATTTTCTATCTCTCCACATGAGATAATCAAGAGAGTTAGGGTGAACCCCGAGAAGCTCTATCCACCAAAAATAATATAATAATCTCCATGAGAGAGGTGCCCTAGGAGAAAGTGCCAAGGTCGTTCCAACCATTCTCCAAGAAATAATAAAATAATCTCCAAAGGAAGAGCGCCCTCCAAGAATAGCATAAGTGGTCCACTAAAGAGAGGGCACACCACTCCATGATGAATGAGACCATGTTAAAGTATAATAGAATAATCTCCCAATGGGTCTCTCCTCAATGCATGTCTCGAACAATGTGAATAATTTCCAAAAATAGATCGGGTGCACTAGTTGCAAGTCACTTTGCTCTTAATCAAAGTGCAACATAATGTGAACATGGTTTATTCCAAGGTGAAAATGGACATATAGTGGAGCACACCACCTAGAGGAATGTGCCAAAAAGTTAGGGACAAAAGGTAAGTGGAGATATGGCTAAAAATCAATAAATGATCAAGTGTGAATGTGGACAAATGGCTAGGGGGCATGCATAAATAACCCCTCAAAACTCATGCAAGCTCAACCACCTCCTCAACATATGTACTAAGAGATAAACATGGTCAACAAGTGGCACGTGTGAGTGTGAAAAGGGTCAAAAGGTACCCAACGAATTTCATGAGAGGGAAACCACTAACAAATGTGTTAGATTTGGTAGCTCTGAGGTGCTTCTTTTGCATTGGTGGTGCCCAACATGCGGAAGTGACCGAACATATTTCTCCCTGGTGACTTTATGAAGTCTTTTTATAAAGTGATTTTATAAAGTCAAGTTGAGTTTTTTAATTTTTAATGTGTAAAAGTGGCTTTATGAGGGTGTGGGTCACTTAAGTGACTTAAGCCATCTCAACAAACGATTAAGTCATGATCGTTGATCTCATGAGGGAAAGATTTGATCTTGACCGTGAATCTCATTGGAAGACCAAGGGTTAGGGTAGTTACACATTAAATTATGCATAAAGGAAGCACTAAAGGAGAAGAGGGTGCATTTTTCTCAAGGAGAGCTTGAGTGGGAAGGTGAAGAGTCACAAGTTTCAAGAGAGATTGA
This sequence comes from Picea engelmannii, assembly GCA_009831015.1. Taxonomy (NCBI): domain Eukaryota; kingdom Viridiplantae; phylum Streptophyta; class Pinopsida; order Pinales; family Pinaceae; genus Picea; species Picea engelmannii. The sequence continues at coordinate 167,382 of ML799963.1, read as the reverse complement.
GCTCATGGACAAGAGAGAGTAACAATAAGAGGAGGGCACACTTTCCAAGAGGGAGAGAGGTTCATACAACAAGAGGAGGGTGCACTTTCCAAGAGGTAGAGAGGTTCGTACAACAAGAGGAGGGTGCACTTTCCAATAGGGAGAGAGGTATGTATAGCCAAAGGAGGGTGCACTTTCCAAGAGAGAAAGAGGGCACTGATTCCCAGAATATGCAGCATTGAATGATGGAGTGTACGACAATGAAAAGGAGGTCGTACAACACTATTTTGAGGTTCGTACAATAGTTTGGAGGCACATGAATCGAGGCAAGGGAGAGGCATGATTTTCTAGGTGTCTTGCTGTGAAAATCAGTGCAAAAAAGTACAGCTACGGTGCAAAAAAATCAAAGGGTGATTTGTTGTTAATGAGACTGTACTTTGCAGACCAAACCACTGAAATATGAGTGCATATTTTGAGGTATGTTTAGTTGTGGTCTTTAACACACAAAAAGAGGAGGTTTGTTGGCACTTTTTTCAAGATTTAATGTTGTGTATACTTGTTGTTGTAAACTCTAATATATTTCTCTGAGCTCAATAAGAAGAATCCCTCTTGATTGGTTTTCCCCTTGTGGGTTTTTCCAGGGGAATTGCCTAGATTTTTTGGTGTCAAATGTGTGATTAATGTGTTGTCTACTGTTCATTTTTTCTGTTGCTATATTTCTCCTATTTCTTAGTCTTATATTTCAACTCATAGTTCCAGTTGCTTGAATGTGATTTTCTTGCTTTATTGGTGAATATCTAGTGGAGACTGAAATATGTTATGGACTAAGTATTTGAAGTTTTATTTTTACTTGGTATCAAAGCTAGGGCTCTGAAGTTTAGTGGACAAATTTGACACTAGAACAACAATGACTTGCTGGGGCATTTTCTTGGAAGAAGGAGGGGAAATAAGGGTCCTTGTCAGTTGGACAAAGATGAATTCCAATATCAGGTATGAGGATAGGTTGGAGGGGATCTCCAACTACCTGCAGTGGAAGGTAAGGATTACAAGTGTTCTCAAGGAGAATAAGTTGGGGACGTTTGTGAGTACCATCGTGTCAATGCCTTCGTCAGATCCCATTGTTATGGACATCCATGAAGTGAAGGAAGCAAGGGCTCAAAGAATAATCTTGAATGGATTCAAAGACCCCATTATTCCACATTTGGATGAGAAGCGAACAACCAAGGACATGTGGGATGCACTTAAAAATTTGTACGAGGCAAAGAACGAGAACCTAAAAATGGTTCTCCAAGACAAGCTCCACAGTACTAGAATGGTCAAGGGAGAGAGTGTGGCCTCCTACCTCACCAGAGTTTCACAGATGAAAGATGAGTTGGCAATTGTCGGAGAAGTTATTCCAAACTCATAGTTGGTGTGTATAGCCCTCAAGGGATTCACCAAGGAGTGGTAGGTTTTTTGAAGTGTGTGGTTGAGAGAGAGAAGCTCCCAGATTAGAGCAGATTATGGGATGACTTTACATAGGATGAGATCCAGGAGGGGTCTCAGGAGAAGGTAGAGAGTGGTTCAGACAAGAAGGATGTTTCTCTTGTGGGAAAGATCAAAGAGAAAAAGAAATGCATGATCAAAGTGAAATGCTTTTCATGTCACAAAATGGCCACTATTTAGTCATTGTTTGAAGAAGAAGAAGAAGAAGAAGCAGAAACCAAAGGTGTCAGCATCAACTGAGATTGTTGAGTTAGCAGAGAAATATGAATGTGAATTATCTCCGATGTTTGGTCTTGTAGGCAATGGTTGTCCAGTGTTCAAGGACATTGAAGTGTGGTTCATGGACAGTGGAGCTTCTTGACATATGACAGGGATGAGGTCTATGTTCCTTAGTCTTTTAGAAATAGATTGAGACTATTTTCTAGATAGTGGGGTCAACTCACAGCTTGCGAAGAAGGGGGTTGGAATTGTTAGATTCCAACTAGAGTCAAGAGGTTTTTTGGAGGTAGCCGAGGTATTGTTTATTCTAGAGATGACAATTAAATTTCTCTCAATGTCATCTTTGGAGGTTGATGGATTTGGAGTTGTGTTCTACTTTGGATAGGTGTTGTTATATCTAGAGGGAGCTAATCCAGACACAAAAATATTGCTTGGTGTCAGACATGAGAGATTGTACAAGTTGTTGGGACAACCTGTGATTAGATCCAATGGACACCTGGATTCAGAGTCCGTGTTAGAGAGTGGGAAGGTTGCATGGGAGAGAGATTTGATATCGGGGACTCAGTCTTCTTCCGGTACTCTCAAAGGACTCAACATGTATGAATTGACATAGATGGATGCTCAGGAGAGTGTGGAGTCTCCTAGGATCATGTATTTATTTCATAGATCAATGGAGGTAACAACAAAGGCTTCAAGTGCAGTGGGAGCATAGGCCTCTAGTTCAAAGGGAGCAACTATAGCAGTGGATGGGATGATGGAGTTGGAGACAAATTATGGTGGAGGTACTAAAAGTACCTCCCTCATTAAGAGGGAGTGTTAGATTTGGAAGTGACCAAGCATATTTCTCTCTAGTGACTTTATAAAGTATTTTTATAAAGTGATTTTATAAATTCAAGTTGAGTTTTTTAATTTTTAATGTGTAAAAGTGACTTTACGAGGGTGTGGGTCACTTAAGTGACTTAAGTGACCTCAACAGAAAATTAAGTCACAACCGTTGATGCCATGAGGGAAAGATTTGATCTTGATCATCATTCTCATTGGAAGACCAAGGGTTAGGGAAATTATACATAATATTATGCATAAATGAAGCACTAGAGGAGAAGGGGGCACACTTTTGTCAAGGAGAGATTGAGCGGGAAGGTGAAGAGTCACAAGTTTCAAGAGAGTTTCAAGAGAGATTGATCTCATGGAGAGGAGAGAGTAACAACAAGAGGAGGGCACACTTCCCAAGAGGGAGAGAGGTTCATACAACAAGAGGAGGGTGCACTTTCCAAGAGGGAGAGAGGTCCGTACAACTAGAGGAGGGTGCACTTTCCAAGTGAGAGAGAGGGCATGCATTCCTAGAATATGTAGCATTGAATGTTGGAGTGTACAACAGTGAAAAGGAGGTCGTACAACACCGTTTTGAGGGTCGTACAATAGTTTGGAGGTAGAGGAATCGAGGCAAGGAAGAGGCACAATTTTTTAAGTGTCTTGCTGTAAAAATAAGTGCAGAAAAGTACAACTACAATGCACATAAATCAAAGGGTTATTTGTTGTTAATGAGAATGTACTTTGCAGACCAAGCCACTGAAATATGAGTGCAGATTTTGAGGTTTGTTTAGTTGTGGTATTTAGCACGTAAAAAGAGGAGGTATGTTGGCACATTTTTCAATATTTAATGTTGTGTATACTTATTGTTGCAAACTTTGATATATTTCTCTGAGATCAATAAGAAGGAAGAATCCCTCTTGAACGATTTTCCCCTTCTAGGTTTTTCCAAGGGCATTGCCTAGAATTTATGGTGTCAAATGTGTGGTTAATGTGTTGTCTACTATTCATTTTTTCCGCTGCTATATTTCTCAGATTTCTTAGTCTTGTATTTCATCTCATAGTTCCAGTTGCTTGAATGTGATTTTCTTGCTTTATTGGTGAATATATATTGGATACTGAAATCTATTATGGACTAAGTATTTAAATTTTTATTTTTACAAAATGATCCTTCTTTTTTATTAGGTTGCCTCAATATGTGTTCCAAAGGGGGAGTGCTACCCTCAAGTGGTGTACCACATGAACATAAGTTGTGTTCCCTAGTGTTTTTTTTCTTTTCTTTTTTTCTTTTTTTAATCACAACTTAGAGAAGGAGGCCTCAATTAAGGTTTATAATCCATGAATAAAATAGGACAATAATGTATCACTCAACCTAAGGTTTGGGTTTAATTAATCAGAGATGAAAATATCCAAACCGCTATGGCATGTTCACACATGGTAAAGGTGAAATAATGAAATATGACAAATAAGAGGTCAATTACGAAGGAAAAACTATATGGAAATGGATGACATGACTCATGCACCCTCTAGAAGTGGAAATATGATGGAATATAGGTGTAATATGGATCATGTCTAGGTAAAAGTGAAATGTGACAAAATAATGGAAAAATAAATGGATGGTAGTGAAATGTGAATAATATCTAGGTAAAGTAAATCACTAGGAAAGTAACCCACCATGATAGAAGACACAACATCCAAAAATAAAACTTCAACCCATCATGTAATGACCAAGTGAGGGAAGTGACTAGAAAATAATGAGAAAGAAGGGAAACAATATAAGATCTCTCCAACAATGATCAATAATGTAGAATCACCTACAACAAGATGAAAAACACATGATATGTCATTGAAGCAACCTACACCAATGGTTCAAACATGCCCAATCCACTTGATATGCTAAAAAAAAACTGTAAAGGGCATGATAAATTAATCGTGCCAATTCATCCTGCATGAATGGCACCTTCTCTCTTGGTTGGCCAAGGGTTGAATAAACCATAAGGGTAGCACCAAGGATAACATAAAATGCATGATAATGCTTCTAATATGCAACCAGTACATAGAAGGTCCAAGGTCCAAAAGTGTCATCCTATAAGGTGTCATGAAATGATCCTTGGACACCCCATATAGAATATGGTATAACACTTCTTGTGCAACTACCTGGAGTCAACCATTAACCTCCCTATGGGTCTTGGTACAATATCCAAAACATCATGCTATAAAATGGAGTTACACTCCTCTACCAAGGCCTCCCATCACTTCTCCTTCTTATAGGCCTCCTCAAAACTAGAAGGCTCATCCAACTTCTCACTAGAATGAAAAAGTTCCATAGGATCAAAAATCAACCTATAAAGGCCACCAACTCACACACCTATGGATACAGTCCTTGAACTAACTAGACTACATCATTGATAGTGCATTGTTGTCCCTTAAATGCAACTCTACACTAATTATCTACCAAATAAGAATTTGAAGGAAGGTTCTTCTTCAACCCAAGAACAAACAAAACAACGTTAAACTCACATCACTTGATAGTATCTGTCAAGAAATGGAGCCCAATCCTTTCATGGGATATGTAGCATCATCACCCAACTCCACACACATACCTCCCTCTTTCTCCTGAAGCTTGCTAAAGAGTTTCATGTCATAAGTCATATTCTCCATGCCCCATTATCCACGTATCATCCAATTCTTAGCATAGTGTTAGAATATAAACAAGAGACCATGGAAAAGGTGGTGTCAAAATAGTATGATCGCTCATCCACTCCTGCTACAATACTTGTTGCAACCTATTTGGCCTTCCCCTTCTTCTTCTCAGGACACTAGTTAGCATAATGTCCCATCTAGTGACACCTAACACATTTCACCTTACTCAAATATTTATTTCCTATACTTGAATATTCCATGTTCTTACCCATCTTGTTCTCTTTCTTACTTCCATTCATCCTTGCAATGAAGGCTCTTCTTCTATTCCATTTTTCTACACTGAATAGTTATCCAACCCAATCTCTCGCACAAGGTTATCTCAAAGCTTCGCAAAATACGACAAGGTCTCATGAGCACAAATATCTTGGAAAAAAGGCATCCAAGATGAAGCAATTCCATTCAAGGAAATAGACACCAATTTATTATCCTCTACCTTCATCCCTATGTCATCCAATTGATCTCTCAACTTTGTGACATTGGTAAGGTAGCTCACCAATGTATCTGTCTTACTCGTGCAAACCATTGAAACATTGTTCCTCAAGAGCATATGTTTTCAAACACAAGAAAATTGATATAAACCAACCAAAGTATCAAACATATCCTTGTTGGTTGTCTTCTCTACAATGTGAGGGATGAAATGATCATTCATTGAAAGGTTCAAGCACTTCTCCCAAGCAACTTAGGGTATCACACCCAACAACATATAAGTAGGTCAAACACCAATCCTAGGTACAATCCAACTGAAATATCCAATTCCCTCTTCACCAAGAGAGCAATCTCAATAAAAATATCTCTAATACCATGTTGAAATTTCTCAAAATGCCTTTTAATGCAAATTTAGAAATTTCACCTCACACTAGAGGTTTCCTTAATTTCATCCCTATGAATTTTTAGCCTTAAGGAGATCTGAAATATTAATTTACAACAACAAACAATAAATGCTATTTCACTTCACTTTAACCTAACACACTACACAACTCAACAGAAAAGATACCAAACAAATGCCAAAAATTTTAAGCCCTTAGGGCACACTTTTCCAAGCATATACCATATCTGAAAATAACTTTATTACAAATTTTACAGAAAAACAAAATGTTCTCTTATCCTCAAGTTATATGTTAAATAACTTAACAATTTCAGCAATATGTTATGTCAAATCAACATGAATGAAAAGGGTTGGAAATTACCCAATCAAGAAGACAATGCAAGCTAAAAATCAAATTTGCAATTACACAATTTTGGACATCCAATATATATATATGAAGTACATGTATATACCACAACATTATCACAAAGTTTGTACAATATCTAGCTCTTTATGCCCTAACTAGGGAAAACCATTGAAAACCCTAGCCACCACCAAAGATCCAAAACAAGCTATTATCAACACCAACAAGTCCTCCTTTGCTTCAACACTTGTCTCCCACATGTCCAAGAATCTCCTTCTCTTTTCCTCCTCAATCAAGCATACCAAATAACAATAGGGTTTCTAAAACCATAGTCTTTTTCTCTCACAAGAGCTACAAGAACAATGATTATTTATCCTATAGGATTTATCACAACCCTAACTTATTTGCCTCTTTTAGAATGAAACCCTAACCATATAAAACCCTTGAATTTCTCCAAGAACACTAATTCTCCAAGACAAGGAGAGATAACACAAGTACAAAGAGAGAGAAAGGCTAGTGTGCTTCACTCTTCACATCTCTAACAAAATATGATGAATGAATCAATTGGAGTGATCATCACCTCCAACATCGTGTTCTTAACAAGATCAAACCCTAGCATCACACAAGAGAAATATCTCCAAGAACAATCAAGATGTCTCTCTCTTCTTAATGTCTTCTCTTAGGGTTTCCTCATGAACCCTAGCATCTCACTCCCTACAATATAGGTACAAATAATAGACTACAAATTATTATGATGAATTAAATGACTCTCTCTTTCCTCTATTTATATGAGAGGCAAGGGAGGTCAACAATATAATAGTGGTCCCAAACCTCTACAAGCAACCTATCTCTACACAAGTAGGCTCACAAGTTGAGTGCTCTCTCTCTCTCTCTCTAAGTGACACATGTCATGCTCCAAGGTGTAGACATCCATGAGCATTATCACTCCATCATTAAGAAGTCATCAAGATTCATAAGTCTCCAACACTCTAGAAAGAATGTCATACGAACATCCATACAAGGCCTAGTAATCAACGAGCAAGTCAACTCCACTATGTATGTCCATCACAGAACAACCAAGGGTCATCGCTACACCATGCACCTTGTTACCTCCCTAGTTGCACTAGGCAGGACTAATGATGATCCACAAAGATTGAAAAAGGAACTTATTCAAATTCAAAGTTCAGAAATCTAGCCAGGCCTTATGGTCCCTTCAAAAAAATTCTTCTTCTTCTTCTTTTATGCATGTTCCATACCCCATGGGGGAATTGTAATAAAATGAGCCAGCATTAGGTATCTATTATGTAAAAGAATGATCTCCCTAATACTTGGTCATCAGTGCATAGTCTAGAGTGTTTTTTTTCACTTTTTAATTATATCTTGTTTTTTAGCAATTTGTATTTTTCTAAGTTTTTTCACTCACTTCCTCCAAAGCTGGATCGTGTTCTAATGGTTAGGCCTTAGTGTGTTTTTAATGAATCTAGTGTCTAATTTATATTACCATTCTAATCATTTATCTAGAGTCTTATGGACATGCATTAGGTTACCCTAGGTTTTTTTAATTATTTTAATAAGTCAAAATTTGTCGTAAAATGGGATTTTTACCTTGTAAAATGATGTAATATTAAATAAGTGGTACTAGGAGGTGTTATATGACTTGGGGGGTATCATTTTATAACCCATAATACCTGTTTTACCCTTGTACCCCCTTTGTGAGAGAAAAATTGACTTTTTCTCATCAAAAATCAATTTTACTCAAAAAAGGTGAATAAAAGACAAATAAACCAGCTCCCTATTATTTAGGAAACATGTTTCTAGCTTGTCTCTAGTTCACTCCTCTTCACTATGAGTGAGTGGTACTTTAGGGCGAGTTTAATGAGCTTGAGGATGAGTTAAGTGGCAGCCCACATTGATTTGGTGGAGTTTCAAAAGGAGAGGTGTGCCCTCCCTCTCAAGAGGTGGTGCACTCATGGAGAGATGTGCCTACCTCTTGAGAGGTGGTGCCATCTCACCTATTTTTTCTCTTAGTGGTGGAAATATATTGAGTTTACTTGAGATGTGGTGACCATCCACGCATCCATTTGTCTCTTTCTCTCTTGAGTGGTGCGCCCCCCCTCCTTGGGATCTATGCCCCACTTGTTATATATTCAAGCACCCTCTCCACTTGTTAGCTAATGAGAGTTTGGGCTTGCTTGTTGTTGTAACATTGTTGTAATATCTTTTTGGTATTGGAATAAAAAGGCTTTATAGGTCATATGGTGTATTTCATTACTTGTGTGGATGATTGATGTTCATGTTTAAATTTATGAGGTAACCATAGCTTAGTTGTTTGCATTTTAATTTTGTAAGTTGGCCTTTGAAGGGGTGTTGTCACCCGGTAGGAAAAGATCTTCTAAACTAGTTTGTTTCTTATATATTTTTATATTTTTACATATGTGATTAAATATTTGCATGCAAATTTCCGTTAATTAACATGCTATTTAGATTTCATGTGTAGGGAGCACCAATATTTAATGGATTGTTTGCAAGTTTATTAAGTTTTACAAGTCCTTGTACTTGGATAAGTCATTGGTTTGAGTTCAATATTCCACGAGATTCAATCCTATCGAGAACAAAGTCCCTCAAATTTTTTCACCAGAAGACTCCATAGCCCAAGGCTTCAAAACTCACCAAGATTCTCTCTCTCTCCTTCACAAAAAAATAAAGATTTCCTTGGTTACTTTCTTCACATGCATAAGTAGATCTTAATTTCAATTTGTAAATCAAAAGAAGATTCTATTTTTTGCATGCATGCTTGTTAGATCTATATTGCACTTTAATTTGCTATAATTAAAACTAGATCTAGCATTAAAACTCACTTTTTAGAAAAGTATTTCATATCTAAATTTTAAGGATAAAACTAGAGTAAAATTTTGAGAGATTTAACTCTTTATTTGGAAATCTTAGTGCTTTATTGTTTTTTGTCCCAAACAACAAACAAAAATCCACTAGTAAGGCTTTCTTTTGTAACACCCATGTTTCCCTAGTCTATAAATATAAGTATTATCATGACCAAACTATAAACAGGTCTATTATGTGACCATTGACAATGAACCTTTGATGAATTTTGTAATGTGCATGTCGATTTTAATGCAATAGAGAAATGTTGAACTACTGTTGAAGGGATGGCCTTCACAGGTTATGATGCCATGAGAGGAATGGTGCAAGAGGGAGGCAATTTCTGATTGTGATGAATCTGCGAGGTACCCTTCCTAATTAAAATAGAGTAGACTTGAACTGTCCTCATCCATGAAAACTGATTATCAGTCAAGCTAGTAGTTGGAATAGTTCCCTTGGAAAATTAAGGAAGGATCGACAGAGTACCCTCGAGAAACTTCTGGCACGACCCATGAGATATTGGGGGAGAAGACATGAAAATAAGGTCACATGGGACAAACAAGGATGCACATGGATGGGCATAGACCAGGAGCACTGGAATTAGACAAAGGGAGATCTTTAGTTCAGGTAATAGAGGAGAGAAAAATTAGCAGACACTCCTTGAATTGTTTTTGCAAAAATCCTATCGTGACATCGTATCCTAGCTCATGGGTGGTTGGCTATAGCATATTTTAGTCCAGTCTTTCATATGGTTGGGTGGAGAGAAGCTCACCCTTCATTAGTATCTAACATATCTCAAAAATTGTAGATAAGTAACCTTTTTTATTTTTTGTGTATTGATTTGAATGCATGAAGGGTTGTATGGACAATATGATGGTTTTCGATATGAATGTCTAACATGTAAACTTGATTGTGAAATTCTCGAGATGGTCCCGTGTTTGCATAAATTATACATCTACATAAGAAGTCTCGTATTTGTGAATTCAGACAATCTCTCTTTTCTTAGTGAAATAACTACAAGTATATGTCTACAAAAATCTTGTGAGATTGGTAAATGTGGAAAGGATATGAACTTATATATTTGTTCGAGCAGCTAACTAACTTGAATCCCTAAAATAACTCAAATAGAGAGACACCCTACTTACCGTATGTACTATTTTATCTTTCTCATATGAATATATATTTATAGATATATATTATGGTGTGTACACCTGTACATCGCGATGTTGGAACGCCCGAAATCAATAAACCTTTGGAAATGGGGTGATATAAAGGGACCCTAGGAAATCCATGGAGTGCCTTGGACAAGCACGAGCATCCTTAAGACTCGGTAAGAATTGTAAAGGACTCAGAGAAATACTTGCGTGAAAGTGGCTAAGTCTTAATTCGATCGTTAAGCTAGTGAAAAACCCTAATTCACTTTGGAGGATCGTGGTCATTGATTTGACATGACGGTTAAATATGAGCCCTCTGTTGGAGAAGGGGTGAGATATGATCTTGACCGTCGAGTTGGTGGAATGGTGAGATATTGACCCACCATCGAAGCTAGATATGAAGCTTGTGGAGTATGCACTTTAAACTCAATGAGGACCATTGATCTATCAAAGGGTGTCCGTGGAATATTATGGACAGTTAGATCTATTGTGGTGAACACAATCAGATTCCCATGGTCAGAATGAACCTGGATGCTGAAGAAGAGGAATTATGAAAAGGGGAGTCTAAGGGACGATCTAGGTTGTCCATCAGGGCTAAGCCCATGATAAACCTTTACCATAGTTCATCGTGGGTCTCATTTCAACAAGACTAAGAAATGAGGTGGCGTCAGTGTGACGTGTCATGCTGACAAGGACTCCCAGTGTGTCCAAAGGAAAAAATGTGTCATCCTTTGATTGAAGAAAGGACCAAGGGGGAGTCCCTGTCAGATCGTACCTTGGGACAAGTGTCATCAAACCTGAACCGTCTGATCCACGAGATAGAGAAATCTCGACCATCCTTTGGAAGGGGTTGTTCGAAGTGATCGTAGATATTGGAAAAGGTTTGAACCCAAGGAGAGAACTTCAAGGTTTGATCTAGACCATTGAATCTATAAAGATCAAAGGTCTCCAAGAAGAATACATAATCGTTGATCTATCGAGGACAGAGGAGCTTTAAGGGGAGATCCTAACCATCCATCGCAATGAGATTTACAAAATAGATCACAGAGAAATATTATGCAAGTGGATCTCCAAGACAAATATATAATCGTTGATCTATCAAGGATGGAGGAGCTTTGAGGAGAGATCCTAACCGTCCATCACAATAATATTTTCGGAATATATCATGGAGAAACATTCTGAAAATGGGGCTCCGAGAAGAATATCTAATCGTTGATCTGTCTGGGACAGAGGAGCTTTGAGGGGATATCCTAACCATCAATTGCAATGATCTTTTCATTATTGATCACGGAGAAACATTTCGAAAGTGGGGCTCTGAGAAGAATATCTAACCGTTGATCTGTCGGGGATGAAGGAGCTCCAAGGGGAGATCCTGACCATCCATCACAATGAGCTTTTCCAAATAGATCATGGAGAAACATTCCAAAAGTGGGGCTCTGAGAAGAATATCTAACCATTGATGATCCAGGTGGTCCAGGTGGATATCGGTGGCCACCTACCTTTTCCAACCGGCTCAAAACAATTTTCTGGCAATTTTGTAATTTACTATTTTTAGCAGTTTTCACTTCCGGAGCTGTTTTGAGGCCCTAAACGATGTTTTTTTGGGAAAACAGGTTTTCTTGATCTCCTCATTCTCTAACAGAATGGCCCATTGGGAAGCGGTGCATTGGGGGTCATATCAATGGGGTTTTTGACCTGGTAGTGCAGAGGTACTCTGATAGGTAAGGAGAAGATATTTGATTATTCTTCCATGACCTTATCTACTTGCTTCTGTTGTGTGGAGAGGTCGGCCGCATAGACCTTGGATGTGGTTGTGATCTTTCACTTATTCTGAGAGCGAATCACAAAGAAGACAAAGTTCCCCATCTGATAGATGACCTTCCTGCATTTCTTAGCAGAGATCAAGGAAATAACACTAGGTGAGATTGCCTCGGGTATCCTGTAAATTTTTTTGTTCAAAGTAATAATAACACTACGAGGCCTAGAATCATACACATCATGACGTTTCCATAAATAAGGTTGGCCCAAAATAACATCACAAACTTCGAGAGGAGAAACATCACATAGTACCTCATCTTTGAAGGGTTTGATGTCATACGACAATCGACATTGTTGGCTGACGCGGAGATCGCTTCCTTGGCGGAGCCATCCAATGGTGTAGGGTTGTGGGTGCAGCATTTTCGGTAGGGCCATCCATTTGACAACGTCTACTGAGATGAGGTTATTCTAGATACTGCTATCAACAATGAAGTACATCGAGGTGCCTTTTACCCACATTTTTGAATGGAAGAGGCACTCTCCTTCTTCTGGCTTGTTTGGTTCACCAGGCAGGAGCTTGGTGGTAGCAACGGTGGCACTAGGTTCTACATTAATGATGTGTCTTCCCCTTTTTGGTTCTGGCTCAGAGTCAGAATCTGCATCTGATTCATAGGCTTTCACTTCGGCCACCAGTGACTACTTTGAATGGAAATCAACAGTGTTATGCCAAGGGCTCTTATGTAAGTCGCACCACTTCCCGGTATCTTTCTTTGTCTTTCTAGTGTCCTTATTTGCTTGCGGCTTGGACTAGTTGTCCTGATACTGTCCATATTTTCTCTGTCCTTTGTTCTATGGGTTGGGGCCACCCTATCCTGGATTTTTTTGTGAGGGGTTCCCAGGCCCAAATTGCAACGTCTTTTGTTTGAGCTTCTGCTCGATTTTGACGGCATATCGGTAGGCCGCGCCCAAGGATGAGATGTTTAGAAATTCCATTTCGGTCTGGATGTATCTATGCATAGCACCGCGATACTTGAGCACCAGATGTCGCTCTGAATATTTGATACCCAGCTTGGTGCGCAAGGTATGGAAGATATTTGTGAAATCTGGCACTGCCTGGTCTCTTTCTAGACACAGTGTGGTCCATTTGGTATACAAGTCGTCATAACTTTCAACAGGGTAGTATTGTTCCTTAATAGCATCCCTGAAGGATTCCCATGTGGTCGTGACTGTAAATAATGAGGGTTCCTTTGTTTCCTTTTGCTCATAGAAAGTTTCCCACCAATCTTTGACATGGGGAAAAACTTTGAGGAGTGCAAAAGTAATCTTTTCTCTATTTGAAAAGTTATGGACAAAAAATACCCTTCTAGTAGATTCAACCACTTGTCTACATCATCTGCATCTATCTGACCTTCAAATATAGGAATATCAAAGTTTATTTGTACCTTGAAGGGGGCGGCGCCTCCACTCGAAGAAGACGTGTCGCCTATTGGTAGCCGTTGAAGGATTTGAGAAAAACTATCCATCATCTCATTCCTCTGTTGCATGAGAAATTCCTCAACCAACGGTTTGAAAAGATCTCATGTCACATCATCTTTATTTTCTCCTACCATGAGAGGTCGTTTGGGCATGCGAGAGCTTTTGTCCTCAAGAGAAACAAGATCTAGACCCAACTCTTTGTACTCCGACCTCGTTGGGGACATGCATTAAGATGACAAGGAGCAAACCGCTCTGATACCACTGATTCGGATTTGATGAGCAGAATGAAATGACTACAGATTATTAGCAGGTGCTTAACACAAAATAACAAAGATACAGTAAAATTGGTTTTGTATTCAATAACGAAATAAGCTGAAACTGTAAAATGAAGCGAAAACAAGCTTGTTGGAATGGTGACGACTTATCTCTAAGAAGAGATGTGAAGGCTGCGCTCATTCACAAGAAGATGATTACAATGAGGCTCTAAAGGCCTTTTTACAATAAGCAGGAATGCCAAAAACCCTAGACATCCAAAAATCTAACCCTAGGAGATGAAGTGCCAAAAGTCATGTGGGCCTCGTTTGGGTAAGTTAGTACATCAACTTTCTGGGGTCATAACTTTTGCATATGATCTTCGTAGGAAATTCCATATTGTGAGCCTGTTTTCCCAAAAAACATCGTTTAGGGCCTCAAAATGGCTCCGGAAGTGAAAACTGCTAAAAATAGTAAATTACCAAAATTGCCAGAAAACTATTTTGAGCCAATTGGAAAAGGTGGGTGGCCACCGATATCCACCTAAACCAGTTGATCTATCGGGTATGGAGGATATCTGAAGGGAGATCCTGACCATCCATCGCAATGAGATTTTTAGAATAGATCATGGAGAAACATTCTAAAAGTGGGTCTCCAAAAAGAAGATCTATCCTTTGATTTTCTGGGTATGAAGGATCTCTGATGGGTGATTGTGACCATTCATCGCAATGATATTTTCCGATTAGGTCATGGAGAAACGCTCTGAAAGTGGGCCTCCAAGAAGAATATCTAACCGTTGATCTGTCGGGGAAAGAGGATCTTCGAGAGGAGATATGGGTCATCTATCACGAAGCATTATTCGAAGTGGAGTTTCCTGGAGACACTATGATGAGGAATCTTTGAGAGTCAACCTATACCATTGATCTGCCAAGGCCTGAGGTATTACGCAGATGATATGGACCATCAATCTTTAGTTGAAGACTCAAGTAGATGATATGGATGGTGCTTATATGTGTAATGATACAAGTGGTGTCACATGTCGAGTACAAAAGGTTCCATGTGGCATGGTGATTTAGCCTCTGTAGGTGAAATTTGGCGATTAATATGTGTGCCACATGTCTCGTAAGGATGGAATTGCATGTCAAGAGTATAAGGCATAACCGAAGAACTATGATGAAATCATAGCCATCTATCGCCAAGTCCCTAGAGTCATCCGATTTGTCGGAGGAGGGAGCCATCGGACTCAGCTGTCAAAGTGTGCAGAGTAACATGTAGTGGAAACATTCTAATGGGAGGATCTAGATAGCAATGAAAAGTGACAATAAAACTACGATAAATGTTGGCCGAGGTGGAACATGGAAGGTGCCTTGTCCGTGCCACAAAGCATGGTATGCGTACTTGAGAGCCATGACAGTACCATGTAGGAGGAGACATATGATAGGGTGCCACGTGGATGAAACGTAGCACTGAGGTGGCCATTTTCCAATAAAGGCTGAGGACTTTGAGAAGGAATAACTTTTGATCCAAAGTTTCATTTTAAGAAAAATCACAATCGTTGAAAATCTCTTGATGAGCAGAAGACGATGGGGCACTGAAAGGAAATTTTGAGATGGTTAAGAGAAAAAATGTAATACCCCATTCCCTTAAAGGATAACTAAGGGGGTTGGGTGTGTTACAGAATCGTATCAGAGCAGGAAACTACACTTGGCCTTCTTGGGCTCACAAAAGAGTCAAATAAATTGTATTAGAAATTTATGAGGGGGAGGGTACGCTACCCTACCCTATTCATAAGGGCCTATTAATGCCCAACCATATAACCAATGACTTAATTCTTTGATCACTTTACTATGTTCGCCAAGAGGTATTTTCCCGTAGCATAGCAAGAGTTTGGGAAAACCACCCTCAAGAGCGTCGTTGTGGCTTTATTGACCACCATGTGTCCCTTAGTGGATATTCTGAAACCACCAGCGTGGACTAGCCTTCTATTAACTCACGTGTAACTTGAGTGGACGCTTTTAATATGAACCATCTATCCTTACATACGATCCATGGCTATGTTTCCACACTATATAGTGATGAGTATCGTTGATCCGACCGTGATAAACAATCACGATTATAACTTAACCACTGAGGTTTGACCATGGAGACCACAATCCAACGATGGATCTTGATCGACCTTTTGATTTGACAGTTCTTGAGTCGTGATTTTACCTAGCTTAGGGAATTCAACAAATTCTGCATTGTGTAAATAAATAACATCAAAAAATCTCAAGACGAATGATGTCCCTACATCACTATCATAATAACTCAATTAAATCTTGCTGCTAAAAAGAGGGATGAGACTTTATGTCATTGTTGCATGGTTAAACACAAATTGTGTGTTGTTGTTATGTGCTTATTAGTGAGGATGTTTTTTTTTTTTAGAAATTACCTCTATTGTTTATAAGTTAGTGGATAACCAACTAACAAAAATTGTTGATCATCAACACTTAACTAGTCAGTGGTTTCCCAAACAAAGTTATAAGTGGAAGTATGGTGACACACCATGAGTGGGGAGAGAGTTCCCATAACAAAGAAGAATAATATGATGAAAGGAGAGTGGTAGAAACCCCTCCAAATGTAGCTGAAACTATGAGGAGTCTAATGACAGAGTTACAAATCTTTAAGGCTGATAATGGCAGGCTAATGAAAGAGCATGAAAAACAAACTGAAATAAATGCAGTCCTACTGCAAAATCTATGAGACATATAAAGACAATTGCAACATGGGTCAACAACCAATAATGTGGACAAACATCATTCTAAGAAGACTTAGAGTTTTCTCGAGATACATGGGCATGATCCTTAACGCAGTAATGCTATAAGAAACACTCCCAAGAAGGCCCGACAAGGAGCCAAGAGGTATGTCAAACTCAAAGACGCATCTGAATATTCCTCTAGTGAAGGAGTAGAAAGTCCAAGGAATTGTCTAGTAGTGAGACTAGTTCACATTTTTAGAGGAAAAGAAAGAGGAGGATGCACTCCAAGCATAGTGACCCTAAAGAATTTAGGAAAGAAAAGCCACCCATTTTTTATGGGGAAATCAAAAAGGGGGAAGAAGCAGAAGCTTGGCTACTTGGCATTAAGAAGTATTTCAGAGTTTATGATTATTATGAAAACTTGAAGGCCCGAATAGCCATATTTAACATGAATGGAAATGCCTATATTTTGTGGGAGGACCTTAGAAATGTAAAGGGAATCTGAGAGAAGGAGTTGTCTAGGGGTAAATTTGAGAAATATTCCAAGAAGTACATGTCTGAAAGGTACTATGATGAAAGAACTAAGTAGTTCTATGAACTCTAGCTAGGACAACTCACCATAGATGAGTATGTCAATAAATTTCTGGAATTATTGAGGTATATACCCTATATAAAGGATGAAAAGGTGAAAATGTAGTGATTCCTTAGTGTGATGCCTCAATCCTTCTGGATCAGGATTGAATTTGATGAACCTAAGATCTTGGAAGATTCCATTCAGAAGGATAGGTACTGTTATGAACAATTCAACCACAAGGAAGAATGCCCCAAGGACTGGAAGAAGAAAGGTAAAATGGGATTCAATAATAAGGGGGCTAAGCCCTCAAGGTTCAATAACTATAGGAAGAGTTCTATGATGAACCTTCACACTAAAAGTGTGAATCATCAGAACTTTCCATCTCAGAGTGGAAATAAAACCTTTGGATCATCCCCTAGAAGGACTGAGAGTACAAAGAAAGAACCATTAAAATGTTGGCGCTGTGGGGAAGAAAAATTATTAAGGGATTTTCCTATAGGCAACCAAACAGTAGGAGGGTCTACATCATCCAAGAGGCTACCACAGTTGATGATGTGGCCAAGAATATACCAAAAATTCATGCATCTTTGGATAATAGAAAAACAGATCACCAAGCCTCAATAGTGGAAATGGAAGGTATGATTGCCAACCATCTTGTTTCTATTCTGATTGACCATGGTTCTAATTTGAGTTACATTTCTCCTCAAACTGCTGAGAAGTGTAAATGACAGCAAGAAAAACATGCTAAACCATGGCTAGTACAACTAGCCACTGGAACAAAAAGAAAAGTAACAAAGGTCATAACATCATACCAATTAATTATGAATGGGTTGTCTACCCAAGAAACCTTAAACATCCTTCCTCTAGGATCATATGACACGTTGATTGGCATGGATTGGTTGGTTGCCCACAAATCCAAGTTGGATTGTTATAACAAAACATTAGAGTATGAAGATGATAAGGGGAGAAAAAAACTCTATAGGGAATTCAAAATCCTATCTTAGTGAGATAGATACCAGCCCTTCAAATGCAGAAATATTGCAAAAAAGGGTGATGCAGGAGCATCGCTCACTCATCAAGCGAGCCAGCGCGTGGAGAGAGAGACAGCTGGACAAACCAGCAAATCACTTTTTGAATATTACCTTGATAATGGCTGCGCCAAACATTAATATGGTGATGTGATGAAGCGCACTTGAACCTTGTAACGGACCTTGAGCAGATGAGCTCTCGTCCTTAGGTAGCTGAGGCATTTATTTAGATTTAATGCAAATAGATAAACCAATTAAGTCTAGATTAGACAGTTTTGGCTTTCGAGAGGGAAAACAGAATATAGGCACCCTCCGTTGTTTTTGTTAAGACACATTTAGATTATTGAGATTATTTCAGCACTAGCGTTTAGGGAGCAAGAGGAGAGCAACTCAGAGAACGGTTGAAGGATTCCCATGTACAGATATTGAATTAATAGGAAAGCGTTGATTCAATTCCATGGCTGTGATTATTCTCTGTGTGTTGTTGATATTATGTTGTTGCATATTTGCTTCTTGTTTTTCCTATTGTCTATATGTTGCATATGTGATTGCATGGCAGGTTCGAAATCTGAGGGAATGAGAGAATGAGTTTCAATCGTTTCTCTGTCTAAGCCAGGAGATTCCTACATAGAGTGCAGTGGAATTCCTCCGCATAGAGTGTGTTGAGGAGGCTGGACAGTTAAACTCTCATCTTTGTTTGCCCAGAAGTTGTGTTGAGTTATTCGGACCATGCAGGTGAAGAGCAGGTCGAATTGAAATCTCAGAGGCAAGCCTGGGAAGAGGAAAGCAGGAGAGCCTTGATTCCACTCCATGGATGTGTTTATCCTTTGTGTGCTGTTGGCATTATGCCTTTGCATAATTGCTACTTGCTACGTACTTCTTTCATATGCTGCGTATGTGATTTTATGGAAGAATTGAAGTCTGAATGCCTGAGTGGAAAGTGGGTATAAGACCGAATGTGGAAGTCACCAGTCGCGAGGAATAGTCGTAAGCTGGCGAACCATCTCGTGGAGAGACACTCCTAATTCAAGGTGAAGCAGGGATAAAGAGGTTGTGAAGTCTACAGAGCGAACCGGAGAAAGTTCGAAGATTGGGGAAGAGCAGAAGCGTCAAAAGGATCACGAGGAGCGTGACTCAAGGTCGTGGATTGGTGTTTCGGGAGCTCGTTAAGAAAAGCTCTTGATTCACGTAGAGGAAATCACGGAATCGCGAGAAGCGAAGTCTCGGCGGTTTCGCGCATGGATAGATTCATAGTCAAGTTGACGCAGTGAGGAATCTCGGGAGATCGGGTCTCGGGAGTAAAGGGACAAGCATATGGTCTCGTAAGTCGCGAGGTCGCGGGGAAGTGAAGTCGCGAGATCGGCATCTCGGATCTCGAAAGTTTGAAATCCAAGGCCTTAGTACCCCGGTCGGCGAAAAGCAATAAAGTGAAGGCCCCGATAAGCGAGAGGAAAGTCAACGTTGACTTACCTCAGATCCCGTGGGTCCGAAGGGACATCATCCGATCATTGAATTCGTGAAAGCCGAGGTTTCGACCTCTCCTATTAAACCACCGTGGGAGTAGCGTGGAAAGAGATGTGGGTTGCGAACTTCTGATAAGGGGGTAGAAGAGACTTAGAACTCTTCGGGCCAGTGAAAGAGTAAGAAGATCCTGGTGAGAGCGGATCGACCGTTGAGGGACGAGGAGACGCACTCAAAGGGTGTCCCTTGTGTTGGAATATAGAATAAATTCTAAGTGAAATTTTAATTTTTTATTACAATAGGCGTTTTGAATTTTACTTGTGTCAGGGTTTAGTTAGATTTACTTTAATATCCTAGTATTTTGTGGAGGCCTTAATGTCCTCCCCTTAATATTTCTTGGAAATAAAGCGTCCTCATATAAAAATTTTGGAATATTGCATAGGTCTTTTTTTTATTTCATGTTTTGAGTGATTTTTTTTTTTTCATAATTTTCCATTTTTAATAATCTCATCATCTCTGTCTCCTCGAGAGCTTTTCGGCGATATAAAATTTGTCTCATTTGGACTCCCAAATCAAAAGTTATGACCTGTTGAAGTTTTGTGTTTTTAACTATCCTAATGAGTTGGCATGATGATGTGGCAGCGCTAATTCACATGGAAAAATTACATATAGTGTTTCCACGTCATCACCACATATCGCTAGTCAGCACTCATTACCATATCTAATTATCATTGCTAGTCAACATTAATTACCACATCTAATTATCATTGCTAGTCAACATTAATTACCACATCAAAAGTTATGGCCTATTGAAGTTTTGTGTTTTTAACTATCCTAATGAGTTGGCATGATGATGCGGCAGCGCTAATTCACATGGAAAAATTACAGATAGTGTTTCCACTTCATCACCACATATCGCTAGTCAACATTGATTACCACATATAATTATCATCGCTAGTGAGCATTAATTACCACATCAAAAGTTATGGCTTGTTGAAGTTTTATGTTTATAACTATCCTAATGAGTTGGCATGATGATGTGGCAGTGCTAATTCACATGGAAAAATTACATATAATGTTTCCATGTCATCACCACATATCGCTAGTCAGCATTAATTACCACATCTCTTGACTCATGGCATATTCTTGTATTTAATTATTATATATATTATTTTATTTTTATTTATTATTTTATTAATATTTCATGGTTGGCCTACACCACTCACCTAGACTCTATCCTCACCCATCCCCACTTACCTCCATTCAACTCCACTGAAGCTCGGAAGTCCTCAAATCCCTCATACTATCCTATTATATTTACACAAACATTTTCTTATTTTGACTTTTAAACATTATACTTTAATACCCTAAATCTAATAAAAAATTAACACATACATTCCTCCACCATACCCTCCTCCTCACTCCGCTCACATAGGCACTCAATACACTAAGTTGTATATAAACACTAAATTTCTATTTCCTCAAGGATTTTTCATATTTTAAACTTACCCAAAATGCACCAATCATTCACCAATTTGCACCAGAGCAGTTTCAGGACCTTGACTTCGGGAGGTCATAACTCGAGATCTAAGGCACAAAATAGGGTCTTTGAGGACTCGCTGGGAAGATAAAATCGAGGAGAACAATATGGAATCATTTATTCAACCAAATATGATCATTAAACCTTCCTAAAAATTAACAGAAAATAAAGTTGTGAATTTTCCACAACCGGGTTTCTAAATGAGTTTTTCGAAGAGATTTCATTACCAAAATGACATATTGTTAAAATTAGGTTTCCAAAATATCTATCTGTCAAGAATATCATGGCAAGAAATGATTGGAAGATCATATTTAGTTTCTATTAATTAATTAAATTGGTTTTCTTTTGAATAGTTTGGTTTTGTATGATTTTTAGATTTGGGTTTGTCCTTTATTTTTAATTGATTTAATTTATAATTTTGGTAATATGTTTTGCACAATTAGTTGAAGAAAATCATAAGATTGGAGCAACAGAGAAAAAGGGGAAATCTTCTAGCTTTCAAATCACATTCGAATATCTTCATTGAACTGTCAAGAAACAAATTTATATTTTGAGAGACAAATTGTGTGCTTATAAAAAGAGCTTTGTATAAGGAGTTCATGGGGTTGGCAACTTAGAATTTTTTCTTGGCAGCAAGACTACATTCTTTGTAATCCTGTAGGGTTGTTGTAATTTCTTGAATATCAAGCAATTAATATATTGGATTCCTGACTCATCTTCAACAAAGCCTTGTTTTCTCTTCTATTTTCTATGTTTTTCTTCTCATTATGACATCATTGTTCATGTCTATTTTGCAGTAAGATAATTATTAGGGTTAAAGAAGTAATAATTTGGTACAACCTCCACTAGTACAAAATAATCATTTGATACAAATAATTTCCTCTATCTTACTGTGAGTAAGACACGATCTTTGTTTTAAACACGTTTTACTAATTCATAACCCTAATATATTGTCGTATATGCATTCATTGTCCATTTGTTGGATTCATCATTGGCAATGCCCAGTAAATGGTCATTTCTTCCTCTCAAATTTATAAGGATTGTTTTTTTCCTCTGCAAGTCTGAGATTTAATTGTTTCTCTTCTTTCTTCTATCTTTCACGAGAAAGTTTTTGTGCTCTGTTTGATGAGACTCCATGCCTAATAGATTTAGGTGACTGATTTGAGAGTATTACAACCTTTTATCCAGTTCGTTGTCTTGTTTCCTATGCCATGTTTAACCTTTGTTTTATTATCTAAAATATGGCCATTGTGCTTTAATGTTCAAGTGTTTCTTGGTGAGATTGAGCAACCCATATTTTGAACTCATGTGAGGGAGCCCCCTTTGGATGGAAGGGCCAGCTTGCCAGTCAGAAGGTGGTTGAAAATGTGTTAGGAATTTATCTTTTACAGCCAATATAAATCTCTAGTAACAACACCTTGTATGCAATACAAGTACTAAATTCTTTTGGGGACAATAAACCAGGCCTAGAAGACCATCCTATATTGAGAGAATATAGAGATGTGTTTTTGGAAGAAGTATCAGGTCTACCTCCAAGGAGAGACATTGATTTCTCAATAGAATTTGTACCTAGAGCAATGCCAATGTCTAGAGAAACTTATAGGATGAGTACCCCAGAGCTAGTTGAGCTCAAATTACAACTGAAGGAAATGTTGTACAAGGGCTATATTCAGCCTAGTGTGTCTCATTGGGGAGCACCAACATTTTTTGTGAAGAAGAAGGATGACACACTCAGATTGTGCATAGAATATAGACAACTTAACAAAATGACAATTAAGAACAAGTATCCCTTGCCAAGAATTGAGAAATTGTTTGACTAGTTAGGAGGTGCTACAATCTTTTCCAAGATTGATTTGAGATATGGATACCATCAAATCCGAATAAAGTTTGAAGATATCCACAAAACAACCTTTAGGACAAGGTATGGGCACTATGAATTTCAGGTGGTGCCATTTGGTCTCACCAATGCACCAACCACCTTCATGTGTTTGATTAATAGTGTACTCAACAAGTTCTTGGATAAATTAGTAATAGTTTTTATTGATTATATCCTAGTTTATTCAAAGAGCAGGGAAGAGCATGAAGAACATATCAAGTTAGTACTTCAAGTGATAAGAGAGCACAAGCTCTATGTAAAGCTTAGTAAGTGTAACTTCTTTCAAAATCAAGTCCATTACTTAGGCCATGATAAGATAAAATCTATTATGGAATGGCCTAAACTGAAAGATGTAACTGATATTAGATCCTTCATGGGTCTAGCAGGGTACTATAGGAAGTTCATTAAAGGATTTTCCAAGATTGGTCACCCAATCACCTCTCTTCAGAGGAAGGGATTTAAATTTTTCTGGACAACAGAGTGTGAGGAAAGTTCCCAACAACTGAAACACCTCTTAACCAATGCCTCAGTGTTGAAAATTGCAGACCCAGACAATTATTTCCTTGTGTGCATCAATGCATGCAAAGAAGGACTCATAGGAGTCATCATGAAAGAAGGGCATGTAATCTGTTATGAATCTAGAAAATTGAATAAACATGAAATAAATTATGTGGCCCATGACCTGGAATTAGTTTCCATAGTGCATGCTTTAAAAATGTGGAGGAATTACCTCCTAGGAAGAAACTTTGTGCTCATGAAAGACCATAGTGGGTTAAGGTATTTATTTGACCAGCCCAAACCAAATGCTAGTCAAGCTAGGTGGATAGCTCTCATTAGTGAGTTTGATTTTGAAATAAAACACATTGAAAGGAAAGAAAATAGAGTGGTTTATGCCCTCAGTATAAGCATGAAAGTGATCCACTTAGTAGTTGTAAGCACCTATGAAACAGATCTCAAAGAAAGAGTTAAGAGTGCACAGGAAGTAGATGATTTTTTCAAGAATGTAAAGGCATATCTAGAACAAGAGCCCACGGGGTTTAAGTATGATAGTTATCAACTAATGAGTGATGACCTGCTAGCTAATAAAGGCAGGTTGTATATCCTAAATTGTGATGACTTGAAGAGGTTGATATTGTATGAACTACATAAAAGACCATATACTAGTCATTTTGGTTATCAAAAAATGATCACAACCACTGAGAAGTTATTTCATTGGAAAAGAATGAAAAAGGAAATAGTTGATTATCTAGCTAGATGTTTGGAATGCCAGCAAGTTAAGGTACAAAAGAACGTTGTCATTGATGCCAATGGTTTGATTATTTGGGAGATTGTTGGATCATATGTCATTGATGTAAATGGTTTGGTTTGATTGATGTCAAGTAATTGATTGATATGATGCCCTTGATGAGAATGATATATGTCCAAGTGGAAACCAATTGATCAAGATGGATCATTGATATGATGCACTTGATGAGAATGATATATGTCCAAGTGGAAACCAATTGATAAAGATGGATCATTGATATGATGCATTGATGAAGATGGATCAATGAGTTGTCATTGATACATGATGCATAGTTTATATATATGATGCAGTGGTGAATTGATGAATCATTATTATCTTATCATGGTTGATAAGGTGCACAAATGGATGAACTCCAAAGTGGTCCCCTTATGGTAAAATCCCTCACGGGAAGACGCTTTACGGATTGAATTATCCTAGGAGAATGGTTGGAGGACCCATTCTTGTATGTGGAATAATGCGATGAAGATCAATGAAGTTGTTGGTGAAACTATCCTAGATGGATAGTGCTTGACATGCCATTTCCGGTGGTATGTGGAATGTCACATAACTCCTCACGGTTTGAGAGTTATGGCCCTACGAAGTTGAAGGACCCCCATATGATGGCTTGAAGCCCCAAAAGGTCAAAGAAGTAAAAGTGCTTGAAAAGAAGAAATCATTATTTAAATGATAAAGTAAAGTGACAAAATCAATATGGATTATTTAAATGATAAATTAAAGTGACAAAATCAAGAAGGAATATTTAAATGATAAAGTATTGGAGAACTTTCTATTCATCGAAAGTGGTTAACTCTAAAATAAGGAAAATAGGTTAAGTGACCTAGAAATGGGTTAAGTGACCTAGAAGATGAAAGTATAAATAAGAAGCTAGGATCTCTTGTAAAATGTACATTTTGGTGAGAATCCTTGTGGATCAATGGAGAGATTCTTGTGAATATCTTGTGGAGTATTGATGGAGAGCTTCTTGTGAGAGCATCCTATTGGTGTGGATCTCTTGAGCATGATTGAAGATCTATTCTGAGGAAGAGAGAGAGAGGAGGATCTCATGGACACATCAAAGTTTTGGCAATGTCAAAGATCTTGAAGACAAAAGTCTTGGATTCACAGAAAACCCTATTTTATGATGCCCACACGGGCTATCTGTGTATAGGGTGTGTGTACACACGAGCTGACTATGTATAGGGTGAGTGTACACACGGGCTGACTGTGTACAGGGAGTGTGGATTGAATAACCTCATGGAGATTTGTGTTTGAGCTGGTGCCAAGCTCTTGGATGATGAGGCATGTTCCAGATCTACATTCTATGGCCTCAGATCTATCACTAAGGCACTAGTATGGTTACATTATTGTCTTGATAGATACTAGTGTTTGATATGTTGTGAATGCTTAGAGAATTCTTGGTATTGCTTCTATGATGTGGATTAGTTTGGTTGATTTGGTTGATGGAGTGAGCAACACTCTTTTGATTCAGTAGTGACATGATTGCTATGATATACTAGTTATTTATACATGATTGAGATAGAATTCATATTGATTTATTGTGGAGCATGAGCAAGCTATTGGAGAGCTTGGATGTGTTGTGACTAGATGTGGGTCAGTTTGGATAGTAGAAGATAGAAGAGAAAGTGATTCGAGGTTGCAGAGGATCTGAGCATGTGAAGAAAAGAAAAACCCTAGTTGCTCAGAAGCATACGCTTGTTTCATTATACACTGGCCACGTTCACACGCAGGCTGTAGTGAGCCAGGGAGCGTACACACGTGGGTTGTCCTACTGACAGGTCGCGTACCTGTTGACATATTGATATATGTTGAGGATTGTTGCCTCATCTCAGTTGGTGCTAAGAATGTAAGTTGAGTCTTGCATATAGAGTTGGTGCTCTTGTAGAGTTGTACTCTATTCAATTGTTGCTGATAAACCCCAAGGATTGTAGTCCGTAATAAAAAGAAAATTGTACATACATCTTGCGTTCTTTGTGTCCATTGTGATGATGACTTGTTGATGATATATTTCTGATATGTGCCTACATCTAACTGGTTATAAATGACAGCAATGGGTAATGAATAAATGTTAAATGCTAATTGATGAGTTTTTGTGCAAGAGGGAAGTTTTGGGAAAAAGAGCCCCACACTCATTCACCCCCCCCCCCCTCTAAGTGTGGTAGGTGTGTCCAACAATTGGTATCAAAGCGGGCCTTCACTAAAATCCTTAACAAGCTTGAAGGAGATCCATAGACACACAAATGGATGATGAAGTTCCAATCCTTGATGAGGAAAACTATTCTACTTGGAGAA
>ML799963.1:101250-113050 GCA_009831015.1 Picea engelmannii | reverse complement strand
ATGTACATTTAAAATTGAAACAAACAATCATATCACACCAAAAGCATAATAAACTATCATGATCAGGAGCATAGATTAAACCTAACAATTGAATCCATTTTCACATCAATGTAATCATCACTTTTCGTCTACAGGAAAAATACACCTTGCTAATAGGACGGACAATCCATAATATGAAGCTTTAAGAAGCTATGATGGAACAAAGTCAAGCAAGTTCATAATCTTCTAAATATGTGAAAAAGAAACAATAATTACATCAATTCCACTTGCAATTAAAGAAAGTCAATCACATATGAGTTCCAATCTGTGAAATACATAAAATGAAACAATCATATAGTTAATCAATAGTTTTGCCAAAACTATGCATAATATCAATCATAACAGTTGTGACTTAACCTTTTTATTTACACCAGAAGAATGGATGTAAGTCAAAATAATGAATTAGAAAATCAAACATTAATATTTATATGACAATCTGAAGATTTATCACAAATTTCAAATATAAATCTAAGACACAGTTGATATTCAAATTGAAATTGACCTAAGACAATGAGTATTTGTAAAGGAGAACTATTGTAGATTGTGTATTAAAGACATTCAACACAAAACTTACAATCTGGTCTTCATAGAATGAAATACTTTCATTGTTTTCACCAAAGTATAATTCATCAAGTCTTCATTATTCCTCCCCCTCTATTATGTATCATCATACTCTTTTATAATGACATAGAGTTATGATCTCCAAAAGATTGACCACATAACTAACAACTAAATAAAACAATAATCCCTGGAAATTTGGGTAGAACCCAACGTAGCCTAGTGATTCGATCTCATAAACTAGATAAGGAGATCTATAATCAGATGATTGTAACAAATCCAAAACTTTATAGGTTCAATTACAATCAAAATTATCATAATTTGTCTCAGCATATTTCTGAAACTAGTAAGCATACTAACTAATTAAATTAAATCATAATTGTACTAATCGTTTCCTAATTTTGGCTATGATAGCCACATCACGATATTTGTATAAGCATACCTATAAATCACAACATAGAACCAATAAATGCTTCATAATTTTTTAAAGAGTAGCTACAGAATCTATGATTTTGTAGTTGCTCTAAATCAAGAAAAACAAAACCAATTTAAAACAACTATGTAATGATCATATCAAAATAAAATAAATTTTACCACATGGTTACTCACCAAGAAAAATAAATTTCAAAAATAAAAATCTAAAATTGGACATCATGTTTTGGAGTTGGTCATATTCTTTGGGTTGGATGTGATAATAACATTTACCCCAGTAGACTGAATCACCACTGGACCCTCAACAACTTTTGATTTCTTCTTCATTTTTGCGATCTCTATTTCATGATGCCCTGTTAACGATCTATTTTGTTTCCTTAAATGTATGTTCTCATTCTATAGATGGTCTATGTCTTGTTTAAGGAGAAACACAACCAAGTGCTACTTTTCCATCCAAAATTGACAATTGGGGCGTCGACTGAAAATTTCCTCATTATCTGTATGAAGATGATCAACGTGAGAAAGCCTAGTATCAGGAAATTGATCCTTTAGACTTACCCTAATTCCTGTGAATTGATCAGAACCTCTGAGAAATGGTGGAAGATTATGTACAAAGTTGTATTGGACCTTTTTCTCAGATTCTGGTGGAGTCTTAATTGGATCATCTGATATGCCTTCATCGTCAATCGGTATTGGAGAGCCAGGGTTCGAATATCCCTTAGATTTATTTCTAATGATCCTAGATAATTTTAGACCATATTGTTTGTTTTTTAAATTAACACTAGCCTTCTTTTTAAAAACCCTCTTATCATGCATCTTTTTTATTACAGGGTCTTGACACATGGGTTGATCAATTAATCAGGTCAATTTGTCAATTTCATGGAATTTTGTTTGTGTTTTTGTCTCAGATCATGACCTATTCTTTCTCACATATGCCACAGAATCATGGTTATTACCACAAGGTTCAACTCTAGATTTTATGGTCATACTTTGAGTGACCCAAGCCATCCTTGGTTGCAAAGAATCGTCGTTTGCACAATAAGCATCCTCTTGGAATACCTAGTGAAAACCCTCATTTTACTTATCCGTATGATCTACAATCAGGTTTTGTTGAATCTCATGATCGATCATTTCATCATTGGAAACAAGGGTGAAGGGTAGGGTTTCGTCTGCAACAATATCATGCGATTCACCTTCATTTAAAACCCTAGGAGTTTTATTGGTACCATGATGACTTATTTCCATTAACATGACATCGAATGGTTGCCTGAGGGTCCCTTAGAAGTCATTTCTTAGGACGAAGCTCTCCCATGAATCCCCAATTTGAGCAATTATGTGATCAATCAAAATTTGGACTAAGCCATAATGGAAAAGGCTTGTATTAGTATTTTTCAAACACCTTTTGATCCAGGTGGATATCGGTGGCCACCCACCTATTCCACGGGCTCGAAAAACAGTTTTCCATCTTGTTATTTTTTTGATAGTTTTTCGGGTTCCAAACTTCTGGGGTCGTTTTGAGGCCCTAAACGATGTTTTTTGGGGATTTAGGGTCCAATAATTTCCCAATGGCATTAGTCTAGACTAGTAAAAAATCGTTCTTCTCGGTTATAGCTTTCTAACAGTGTATCGAGTGCCCAAAACAGAGATCGTATGCAAAATTTACGCCCCCGAGAAGTTGACATATCAACTACCCCCATCAGGGCCCACAAACCTTTTGGATTTTCATCTTCCAGGGTCAGGGTTTTGGATTTTACTTATGTTAAAAAGTCCTTTGGAGCTTCATTGTAACAATCATCTTCTTGCGAATGCGAGTAGTGATCACATCTCTTCTCAGAGATAAGCTGCCACCATTCTAGCGAGTCTTTCAGTGTTCACTCTGTATTTTTACAGTTTTTGTACATTTTCACTCATTAATAGAAATTGTATTACTATATATCTGTGTTTATGGTTTCATATCTGATACATTGTTATATTTTTTGATATACGAGATATCTCTGAATATTTCTTTATTATATCTCCGCTCTCATTCTGTGTTGAAAATAATCCGGATCAGTGGTATCAGAGCAGGCTTCTCTTGATCATTTTTTTTAGTGCATGTCCCCGATGAGGTCCGAGTATAGAAAGTTGGGTCTCGATCTTATCTCTCTTGAATACAATCTCTCTTGCATGCCCAAGAAACCCTCCATGGCGGAAGAAAAGAAAAACGATGGAGCATACGATTCTATCAATATGTTGCTTGAGCAAGCTCTCACGGGACAGAGGAACGAAATGATGGAGAATTTTTCCCACATCCTTCAACGCCTGCCGATAGAAAAAAGCACATATTCATCAAACAACCACTTTGGAAGAACCTCTCCTTTCAAGGTATAGGTTAATTTTGATATTCTTGTATTTGAAGGTCAGATAGATGCGGATGCCCTAGACAAATGGTTAAATCTGTTAGAAGGTTATTTCTCTGTTCATAATTTTTTTAACAGGGAAAAAATTACCTTCACACTCTTTAAAGCTCTACCCCGTGTCAAACATTAGTGGGAAACTTACTAGGATAAAAGTTCCACAGAGGAGTCTGGAATATATGGGGCCAAGTCCACTTGGGATTTTTTGTGGATGCGGTACAGGAACAGTATTACCATGTTGGCAACTATGAGGACGAGTACATGAGATGGACCACACTGCGGAAAGAGGGGGGCCAAGAAGTTCTAAAGTTCACCAATGCCTTACATACCTTGTTCACGAAGCTGGGTATCAAAGACTCTGAATGAAATTTGGTTCTGAAATACCGTGGGGCTCTACATAGATACATCCAAACTGAAATAGATTTTATGGACATCTCATCACTCAGTGTTGCTTATCAATATGTTGTTAAAATTGAGCAGAAATTTAAGCACCAAAACAAACAGGATTTTTGGTCTGCAAATGTGAAACAACCAAAGTATGATAAAGATGGCCCTAAAAAACAGTCTTCCGAAAACCAGTCCAAGCCATAGGAAAAGAAGGGTCACGGGAAGACAAAGAAGGACACCGAAAAATGGTGCGATTTCCACAAAATCCCTTGGCACAACACCGAGGAATGTCGCTCAAAACAGTCATTGGTGGCTAAGATCAAAGACAAGGAGACAAACCCTGATTCATAATATGATTCTGAAAATACTGGGAAAAGACAGATCATCGACACAGACCCAACTGCTATTGTTGCGATCGCAGCAATTCAACCAGAAGAACCAACAGATCCTGAAGAGGGGAAGAGCCTTTTTCATTCACATATGTGGGTGAAGGAAACCCCACTGTTTTTTATTGTTGATAGCGGAAGCCAGAAGAACCTCATCTCAGCAGAGGTCGTCAAACAGTTTGGATTGTCGATAACACCACACCTGCAACCATACAACATCGGGTGGCTTCGCCAAAGACGATATCTCCATGTTAGCCAACAGTGTGGATTGTCATACAACATCCATCCCTTCAAGGATGAGGTATTATGTGATGTTTCCCCACTAGATTTCTATGATGTTCTCTTGGACCAGCCATATATGTGGACGCACCGTGTTGTTTATGAGTCTCGACCCCATAGTGTCATCGTTACTTTGGGGGGTCATCTCTACAGAATACCAGAGGTAGTTCCAACTATTATCCAACCTAAACAATGTCGAAAGGTAGTATCTCATACTAAAAAATTTAGCTTCTTCACAATTTGTTCAAAAGGTGAACAAGAGGATGCTGCAACCACTACAGCCTCAACCCAAGCACCTTCTATCCAACAGAAGCAAGTCGACAAGACTGCAACAAAGAGAAAATATTTCATCTACACACAAACATCTCATGTAGCCCGACCGATTGAATATATTCAACCCCACAAACAATAGGTTCTTGATATCCTTCCACAAACCAAGCAACGCGACGTCTCCAGCAAGGCAAGCAACTCACCAAGATTCAGATTCAGCAAACGCTTCCCCCTCTCTCCCGGGAACTCAAGGAAATGGATATCATTGCTTCCTAAGGAGGGAGGATTGATCTAGGTAGATATCGATGGCCACCCACCTATTCCACAGGCTCGAAAAATAGTTTTCCATCTTGACAGTTTTTCAACAGTTTTTTGGGTTCCAAACTTTCGGGGTCGTTTTGAGGCAAAAAACGATGTTTTTTGGGGATTGGTGGTCTAAGTGACTTCTAAAGGGATTAACTTAGACCATTTGAAAATCGTTCTTCTCGGTTAGACCTTTCCAATGGTGTATCGAGTGCCCCAAATGGAGATCGTATGCAAAAGTTACGCCCCCGGAAAGTTGATGTATCAACTACCCCCATCGGGGCCCGCAAACCTTTTGGCTTTTCATACTTTGGGGTTAGGGTTTTGGATTTTACTTATGTTAAAAAGGCCTTTGGAGCCTCATTGTAACAATCATATTCTTGTGAATGTGAGTATCCATCACATCTCTTCTCAGAGATAAGATTCCACCATTCTAGCGAGTCTTTCACTCTGTATTTTTACAGTCTTTGTACATTTTCTCTCATTAATAGAAATTGTATTACTGTATCTCTGTGTTTATGGTTGCATCTTTGATACATTTATGTTGTATTTTTGGATATCCGAGATATCTCTATATATTTATTTATTATATCTCTGCTCTTATTTCGTGCCGAAAATAATCCGGATCACCTTTGATCAAACTTGGACATGTTAGTTAGGATCTTTAGAAGGTAGAATGGAAAATTCAATTCATACCCCAAAAATTTCATTAAAAATCGAATGTGATAGTAAAATACTAAACCATAGTGACCTTCACATGTGATAAATTTCCTAATGAAGAAAACCAGATTCTGCCATTGTTTTTTAAGCATGGTCACAGGTATACCTTTAACATGGTAACTTGATTTTTTGGATTCCAGTAGCTTATTCCATGGGATGTTTCTGACCATGCAATTTTTAAACCATTTTTTCCAGCAAGTGGCAACTGAGTGGCCTCTACTATCCATGTATCATCAATAGGAAAATCCAAATATCCTACTCGAACAATCTGGCCATTAAATGTTTGGGAAAAATCCATAGCCACTTTGATGTTGTGGCCACAAAAAAAACTGGATAAATTCTCCCCATCCTACTTTCTGGAGGAAAGTGAAAGCATCATCGTTTCCTTGGATAATTTTGGGGCCATTAGGTTCAATTCAAACTACCAGCGCCATAGGTGAATCTGCAAACTCGAAAAAAAGGGGGGTTTCACTTGGGGTAGGGAAAATGATGGCATCGAGTATGAAACAAAACTCAACACAAAACCTCCTCTCATCCTGGAAATAAACTAAGTAGTCCATGATTGTCTAGACATGCAAGGTATTGACACAAAATTCTGTCATGCCTTGGCTTCTAATCACTCAGGTCGTAGGTAGGAGAATGTGACGAGCATACAAGGGTATGATAATGTACATGACATTTTACCTTAGTTTCCACGTTTTAGGTGTCAAATAATAATAACATGTTTAATCAGTCATCTCAACATAGTGCAACAAGGATCATAAGGTCTTGTCAGGTCAAATGCACAATTTCTCTAAGTCTTGGTTACTAATATTTGTCACCACAAGTCTCGTTACATGTTTATGTATAGAGGTTTATCATTTTTAGAGAAATATCCATAGTAATTGTTCTAAGACATTAGGTGCATGCATAGTAACATAGGTGAATAAGCTTTGATGATAATACCAATGCATTGTCTCTAGTGTATACTTATTGATTTCGACCAAAATCGAAGGCAACTTTTAATGCATGTACTCACAATGATCAACCAGTGAACTAGAACAATGAGACTTCAAATTGAATCATTTCAAAACAATAACTGGTCATTAAGGGATAAGTTTGAAGATGAATCATATTAACAAGTTATCATTCCAGGGTTTATAAAATAAGTTGGAATAATGAAAATATAGAAAAACATGCCTTGAATTAACATTGACATTCAACCAACCCAAAATAGAGTGCAAGGCTTAGGATTTGATGATGATAACCAGAACTAGACCTTGTTGTCAAAATCATTCACAAACCTCTAAAATGTTTCTATTTCCTTGACACAATTGGAAGAAGATCAACTTTGAATTCCATGCTTTCAGTTATGAAATTCAAAGATCTATCGATTTAAATAATGTTCTAATGGTGACGAAATCTAGAGGAAATATTATGTAGAGCCTTTTAGTAAAAACCCATATATGTAGATGTCCAATAGACACAAAATAACTACCTGTAGGGATACAAAGAAACATGGAAATAAACAGGAAAATCAAGTTTTGAAGATGTTTTGTTGATTTATTTCTCTTGTAAGTAACAATGGTGCTTGGTCAAGACTTTAAACAATGAATTAAATGATAAGTCTTACCAAGTGAAATTATTTACAAGGGGGGGGGCATTCATTTTGATAAAAAAAATGAAAGGGACTTATTGTTGGGCCAACATGCCATCAATCTTTAGTTGAAGACTCAAGTAGATGGCATGGATGGTGCTACGTGTCACGATGTGGGTGGTGCCATGTGTCAAGTACAAAAGGTGCCATGTGGCATGGAGATTTAGCCTCTATAGGTGAACTTATGTGGCTAATATGAGTGCCAATTGTTTGGTGGTGATAGTGACACGTGTTTCGCAGGGATGACATCACATGTCAAGAGTATGAGGCATAACCGAAGAAATCCTATGAAATCCTAGTCATTTATCGCCAAGTCCCTAGATTCATTTGATCTATCGAAGGATAGAGCCATTGAAATTAGTTGTTGGAGTGTGCAGGCTAACTTGTAGTGGAAACATTCCGATGGGGAGATCCCGATAAAAATTAAAGGTGGCGATAAAAGTATGATAAACATTGGCTGAGGTTAAATATGGACAAGATAAAGATAAAGCATTCTGTGGTTTTATCTCGATTTGGGTTTACACGTAAAACACTAGTATATTGTGTATGTCTCTGATTGTTCATTTCTTATTGCTCATTATTGGATAATAATTATACATTGATATAACACTTGGATTATTTGGAGAAAAATGATTATAATTACGCTATTACTGATTCACCCACCCTCTCACTGATTCATAACTTCTTCATAACAGATCCCAATTAAGTAAGAAAAAATGTGTTGGTTAGAGTACAAGATTTAGTATTCTATGTAATAGTTTCAGATCGATTCAACAAATATTCTATGCGGGGAACGCTCTACAAGGTCGCTCTCTAGAATAAGACAGAATTCAGCAAGGTGTGTCATTTTTTCCATAACTCCTTTTCTAAGAGGTTCCAAGTAGTGAACCCTAGAGGAATTGCATAAAAAACACTGAAGAACATTGTGTATCAGTTTCAAATCTTTATTCATTACAAGTACAAAGTTATGATTATTTCAAGTTAGGGTTGTTGACTAATCCAAAACTAGTCTTGTGAGACTAAAGAAACGTTTGATGAAAATGCTAGTCTCTTGTTGTTAAAGTTAAGGAATGTTTGCAGGTATGTGATCATATACACTAGGTCTATTACAGAGTTACAAATCATATTTGGATGATGAAATTGATGAGGTCTTTTGGTTGAGGTACAAGTTGGGTTACAGGTACATGGTTGAGACAAGTAGTTGATGAGTTAGCACATACATGATGTGTATAGTTGATGATGTTGGTACATATTGATGAGTCATAGTTGATGTGTACTTGACACATGATTGGTACATACTTGGTAAATGGTTGGTTGCACTTGTTTATGGTACAGGTTGATTACAGATTGTTTGGTACAGGTTGGTGCATGGTTGATGCAGTTGTTTATGGTACAGGTTGATTACAGATTGTTTGGTATAGATTGGTGCATGGTTGATGCAGTTGTTTATGGTACAGGTTGATTACAGATTGTTTGGTACAAGTTGGTGTATGGTTGATGCGCTTGTTTATGGTACAGTTTGAGGTACAGGTTGATGCATGGTTTAGGTTTATTGGTACATGTTTACAACATTATATCTCATAGTGATAGTGTGACAGTGGTTCCATCATTCTACTTCTACTTCAGGGCGATTGGACGGGTCAAGGACAGGTGGTTGTATCCACCTTTCGGTTGTAGCCGAAGAACATAAGGGGTTGTAGCCTCCTTCTGGTTATAGATAGAGAATTGGGGAGTTGGAGCTTCCCTCAGGTTGTAGCCTGAGAAACTAGGGGGTTGGAGCCTCCTTTCAGTTGCAGCTGGAAAAAAAAGGAAGTTGGTACTTCCAATGAATGTAATTCTTCAAGACATATAAGATAAAGCATTCTGTGGTTTTCTCTCGATTTGGGTTTACACGTAAAACACTAGTGTACTGTGTATGTCTGTGATTGTTCATTTCTTATTGCTCATTATTGGATAATAATTATACATTGATATAACACTTGGATTATTTGGAGAAAAATGATTATAATTACGTTATTACTGATTCACCCACCCTCTCAGTAATCCAACAGTTGCAACAAATATTTCTATTTCTTCAAGTATTTGTACAAGTCCTTCAGTTACAAAGCAGGGTGTATGATTTGTTTCTTTCAGGCATTTACAAAGTAAATGAACCTTGCTAGTTTAATAGGACAATCTCTTAAGTAGTTAGCTTGATGTAAGGAAAATGACTAAAAGTGACCTGCGAAGTAAGGCGGGCCCTCTCAAGACACGGTTTTCCCACCCGTTTGAACATCCAACACTTTTAGTGGGTTTACTGGTGAGACCATTGGGTTTCGGTAAACTCTCCGCAAGTTCCAAGCAACGAGCTAGCCTCCAAAGGGGCCAAACATTCTTCACTAATTGAACATAAATTTACCTTAATAAAATTTTCTATCTACACTGCCCATGACTCCATTTAAGGAACTGGTTAAAAAGTATATCTATTTATATTATGTGAGCAATATTTACACTTATGCATCTTGTCTAACTTTTATGCTTTAAATCTTGTAGATATTGTATCCTTTGATTTATGCATGTTTTATGAGCAAAGTACTTTATGATGATGACGAATGCTAAGTGTTAAATGATCAATTTTTATTTCAAGCAATAAACTCCTAGACTTAAGTGCTTTTTACTTTCTTAGTTACAAATCCTTAGATTAATTTTATAGGGACTACCCCCTTGGCTTCGCTAGGAGTTGGCCTAGACGAAGGAGTTGAGGATCAGGTGACAACACCTTGATTCGAAACTTGCCCCCAAGGACACACCAAGTGGATTGAAGGTTTCTTCCACGTTACCCCAAGTGTGTATAAGGATGACAACAATCCCTAATAAAAAATCTAAGGCTTGATTAAACTAAGCAAAATAGTATTCTAGGAGTTAAATGAAATCAAATGAAAGTACAATTAATCTAACAACATATAATGACACATAGAGATTGTTTATGTGAGAGATATTAAAAAAATAAATTACTTCAACATAAATGATAATGCTTTGAAAGTAAATGACAATAAGAAAATATAGATATTGTAGATCAGTGCAAAAAGTAAGAATGTTGTTGCAAGATGAATGTGTTGCAATGCTCCTGGTAAATTTTATTAGTTAAAGATGATTGGTTGAATTAGTGGGTTAATTCAATGATATGAGCCGATAGTACAAGTCCACCCACGAGTGTGTTCTTGGAGATTGTAAGTGCGAAAATTAAATATAAACTAAAGTTTGTTTCCTTTCACCACTATCCCTCAAATGGGTACAAGTAGGATTGCAAGGAGTTCCAACGGGGAGAGAACTAGTAATCTCAATGAATATCTCCTTGAATTCACAAGTCAATCCGCTAGTAGGATCCCATATTGAGAAATAGTAATAGAATGGTTTTCCTATTAAAACTAATCTGCACAATTAACTCCCTCTCTAATTGTGCCAAGATCCAACAAACTGGTGAGGATCAGAGCATAACAGAGCCTTAACGAGGAAGGTTTATTACTTTACAAAAATAAAATAATAGGAAATGAAACTAAGCTAAATAAAAAATTAAACTAAGCTAATTGTTTTGTTGTGCTTGGGTTTATTTTAACTTGCTGAAATGAAAATGATCCCATGAAAAAAAAATGCAAAAAGGAGACAGTTCCCCCGGGGGTGGGGGGATGAGAGGCCTAGTGGGTGATCCCACTGTTGTTTTTGAGTTACGATATTTTTAGAAGAATGTTTTATGTTCTTTTATAGAATTAAGACCAACAAACTTACAATAATGAGAGAAAAATGGTATTGGAAGAAGGTTAGGTGTCTTGGGTGCTCCCGAATTCTCTAGATCCTCGAAAATCGAGTAGAGTTTCCTCTTGGATAATTTCTAAACCTGAAAAAAAAAGCAAGCTAAATTGGAATAAATTTGCCTAAAAATTGATTTGGGACAACCTGCAAACAATGTTATACTTTGCACAAAAAATCACAAATGAAAAGCTATGGAAAGTTAACAAAGTTTGACTAAGAAAGAAAGTGAAAATTGTAACAAATCCAACCCCTTAGTTAGCCTTTAAGGGAATGGGGTATCCAAATTTCATTCTATTAACCATCTCAAAATTTCCTTTCGGTGCCCCATCGTCTTTTTCTCGTCAAGAGCTTTCCGATGACTATGATTTTGCTTAAAATGGAATTCTAGATTGAAAGTTATGCCTTCTCAAAGTCCTCAACCTTTAATGGCCAATGTCCAACTCGCTTCCATGTGTCATCCACATGGAAACCTATAATATGTCTCCTCCTACATGGTACTATCATGGCTCTCGGGTACATGCACCATTGAGGTTAAATAGTGTTTTACGTGTAAACCCAAATCGAGATAAAACCACAGAATGCTTTATCTTATATGTCTTGAAGAA
>ML799963.1:75164-87092 GCA_009831015.1 Picea engelmannii | reverse complement strand
CAATTTGAATTATAGTACACTTATCACTTCACTTTATTATTTACCTTTTAAAATCTCTTAAACTACTTTGACTACTTTGACCTTTTGGGGCTTCTAGATGACATATGAGGGTCCTCCAACTTCGTAAGGCCATAACTCTCAAATCGTGAGGAGTTATGTGACGTTCCATATACCACCAGAAATGGAATGACATGTACTATCCATATAGAATAGTATTACCTGAAAATATATCAAAACTTATATCGTTATCCATCAAACAAACTTGGGTCCATTACTCAAACCTGGGTTCTCCAACTTCTCATGGCCATAACTCTCCAACCGTGAGGAGTTATCTGACATTCTGCATACCATCGGAAATGGAATGATAAGAACTATCCATATAGGATAGTTTCACTGACAAATTCACTGGCATTCATCTCATTATTCCACAAATAAACATGGGTTCTCTAACCATACTTCTAGGATAACTCAATCCGCAAAGCGTCTTCCCGTGAGGGATTTCACCATAAGGGGACCACTTTGGAGTTCATCCATTTCTACTTATTATCAACCATGACAAGACAATAACGAGTCATCTTTACATCAAACAATCTTGGGTCCATTACCCAACCTTTGTGCTACGGGGCTTTCTTCAAGGGTTGACATCAATGACAACCAACCTTAATCAACAACAACAACTTAGATTTAGTACCTTGTTTTGTAATTGAGATATATATTACAAGATACTTTTAGAAATTAAACATGGTTACAATATTTATTGCTAAAGAAAGAGACTTGAAACAAAACTAAACTAAACTAAGCATGCATGATAGATTTAAGAAATTAGTTAACATGCATGAGATTACGAGTGTTTATTGTGTGTTTGATGTACTTGACTTGTGTGTTTTATTTACCGATTTAAGAATGCATCAATCAAAAGAAAGAGAAACCAAACCACGAGCACAAATCCCCTTAATGGGGATGGAGAAACTAGGCACAAAGGGCCAACTTTTATTAGACTACAACGGAGAACAAGAGTTCTCTTTAAGCTTTTATCTTTTTAGGAAGAATAAGGATCCTTATAACTGGATCGTTTAGAGAAATACAAGAAAAATGAAGAAGTAAAACTTCGTTTGATGAAGTTAAAACCCCCCAGGGTTCCCTGGGAGCCTTGATTTCGCCAAATTTTGGCAGAATCTCCTCTTGGACCTGCTATTGCTGCAAGAAAAAAACAATAAAATTAAGTTAGAAAGTGATGAAAAGAAGTTTTTAACAAAAAAAAAATTATCAAATTTTCGAAAAAAAATTCTAAGGCAAAATTGGAAACTTTTAGGACTTTTTGGACACTTTTAACGAACCTAACCTAGGCTCTTCTAGTTTCTTATGTTTGGTTTTTTAAAACAGAAAACAAAGGACATCTAGATATCTTGATATTGAAATTAAAACAAAACAATAACTTGATCTAAGATCTAGGTGAAAATAGACCAAAAATTGCGTAAAATTTGACTAGATCTACTCTTTGAAATTGACAAGATTATAACTAGATCTAGAAAGTAAATGCATGCAGCCTGTAGATGTTTAAAATTAATTTTAGAACTATTCTAAGCAGAATGCAACCAAATAAAAAGGATAGGGGAAAGAAGTTTATCGAATTTTGGAGTTTCTACTTGAGCCTGGAACACTTGGGCTATGGGGTTCTCTTTGATGTGAAGAAGAGGGTGAATGCCTTCTTTAAGAACTTCTTGGAAAAAAAAGAGAAACCGAGCTCCTTTGCCTCTCCAAGAAAATGATGCTACATGCAACACAGATACCTGCAAATTCCTGTACTTGGTGTTTTTCTACACATAAAACTTCAAGAGCATATTAGTTTGAACAAAAACACATATGCAATGAAATACTAAGCATAGATTAACAAGTAAATTAGATAGTAAACAAACTAAGAAAATTACTCCATATATATATTAGTATCCCTATGATTA
Organism: Picea engelmannii; assembly: GCA_009831015.1. Classification (NCBI taxonomy): domain Eukaryota; kingdom Viridiplantae; phylum Streptophyta; class Pinopsida; order Pinales; family Pinaceae; genus Picea; species Picea engelmannii. Next base: position 85,134 of record ML799963.1, on the reverse strand, counting down.
GCCAAGTATCAAAGACAATATGCAAAAAATAGTGTAACATCACCTCATGTATATCCAACATTCATCCACACATTTGAGTCCACACACCAAATATAGCTCCAAAGTCTTTATTATTCCATAGAAAGATTCAACAATGATACAATACTTTCCCAAAACCAAACTAGTTTGAGAAGAGGTCAACCCTGCTTAAATATCATTTGAGGTGATACTTCCAAAGGAGATGCGCTAGGGTTAGGGTTTAGGAATGTGTGGTTGATTAGGGAGTGGCGCATGAGTGAATGGGTAGATGCGTAAGAGATGAGTGTAGTGGATGTGGAGTGATGGAAGGTGAAGGAATAATGGATAGGGAGTGAATTGAGGTGGGCATGGAGTGAGTGTGAGTGGGAGGGTTAGTTAGGTGAGATTTATGAGATGTGTGGGCCTTTGGGATGCGCACCCATGCTTTAGAATGCGCCAACTAGGAATGTGGGGTCGATTTCCCACATTGGGATCTCCCCCAAGTCCACATCACCTCAGTTAAGTCGACCCTACCTTTAGATAACTCTCCTAGGCTTCCAGTTGATCGGGGACAGGATAAAAACATGTTCCCTAGTTCTCCTAAAATCTAGGAGACTAATTTAATTACCCATTTTTCGTAAATTTCGAGTAATTTTGATTTTTTAGTGATAATAATCATTTTTTTGTCTCGAAAGATGGGAAATAGGGGTTTACATGATACTCTGGACTATAAAACGACTATATTTATGACATCTAACAATGTTTGATGCCATATTTTTACAATTTATTGACTCATAATTAAAAAATTCCATTTTTGTGGGAATGTAATTAATTCATTGCAAACATAAAAAAAAAAACTATCAAACCTAGCCACAATTTCCAAATGACTCAATCAATATGTCCTAGTATGATCTCATATACATTTAGACACTATACATTGGATTTTCCATGCCAAGACCTGATCGCCAGCACATACTCCGGCTCTGGAGTCAGTCTTCTGAGTGAAAAAACTTAGAAATTATTTCATCGCTCACAAAGGCAAGCAAAAAAAATAATTAACAAGTAAAAAAAACACTCCAGAGTACTTGCTCACTCCTAGGTATTAGGTGGCCAATAGCCTTTTACAATATCTCATACTCAGGACATTTATTACAATAGTGGAAATGTGGAAAAAAATGGTCTTTCATAAGACCGGTTGAATTCTAAACTCTATCATATGAGCATTGATTGCTCATTCTTTGATGGCTCTTCAGAAAATATATCTTTTGCAAATTGTTGGATAACAAGGACTATCCCCTTGGCTTCGTTGGGAGTTATCTTAGACAAATGAGTTGAGTGTCAAGTGACAACTACCTGACTCGAGACTTGCCCCCAAGGCCACACCCAGTTGATTGAATATTTATTCCACATGAACCGAGGTGTGGATTAGCCGAAAACACACCCCACATCACATTAAATACCCCCAAGCATGGTGTAAACACTTTGAGAGTAACCCCAAAATATAACACAACAACCATTTGAAATCAAGGCATACACCTCATATTATGCCATCAATCCAACACCAATGTAGTGCTCGCTCAGTATGGACATGAAATGGAATATCATAGTGAGATACTCTTTGACATAGTTAAAAGATAATCTACCTATTAAGGAAACAATTATCTACATCAACCACATGCCTCTACAATTTATGCGAAATTTGAGCATGTTACATAATAACTGCCATCAAAAGTGGTCCACGTATCTTCAACAATTCCACTTGAACATCATATACAAGAAAGGTAACACCAATCAAGTTACATGTTGTCTCAATCGACCTTTGGTTGTGGTTTTAACCACGGTCCTCAACTCAAATGGACATGAAACTTATAGTGGCCCTAGTCATATGCAATGATCTTGACTCCATTGTTATATTTCATGGATTGGTCACAAGTAAAAAAATTCCAAAATTTCACCTCCATAATGGAATTTTGTGCCATATGTGTCATCCCTGGGTTCTTTCATGGGAGTGTGAGAATATATATGATTTGGGAGGTGTACTAAATTCGAGTGGAAGGACACTTTGGTGTGGAGAAGATAACAACAGTGTTGAAAAAATACTTCTATTGGCTAAAGTTCTGACAAGACATTAGCATATATATCATATTGTGCATTTCCCATGCCATAACCAAATCTACAATCAAGTAGTAGGGACTTTACACTCTACCCAGTTGATATAAGCCTTGGGAGTCAATCTCCATGGACTTTATGTCATGCATATCGTCAACTATCCATGGTATGACTATGTATTTGTGGTTGTTGATCATTTTTTTGAGATGGTAATTTTGGCACCCTACAGGAAGAGTGTCACAGCAAAAGGTGTGGTTAAGCTCTTCTTCAAGCATGTATGGGTTCATTTTGTTTTGATAAATACCATTGTTTTTTATAAGAACCATAGGTTCTTGAGCATTTTTCCGTCCATGATTTGGTCCATAAAGGACATGAAGCTAACAAAATTGAATATTTTCCATCCTTAGAAAAATGGATAGATAGAGGTAGTAAACAAGATGATTGTACATATCCTTAGGATTTACAACTAAAATCATCCTTGTACAAGGAATGAAATCCTTCCTTATGATCAACACAACTACCACAAAACTCTTCAGGGTTCTATCAACCACAATCCTTTTCAGGTGTGCCTAGGGTTCTAATGATTGGCCCCAATTGATGTATATCTTCCTATTCGATTAGAATAGGAAGATTCCTCCCATTCTCAAAAGGAGGCATACAAAGATACCAAATTTATTTAGAAAATCTAGCACATCCAACAATAGGTGCATGGATTTTTGTGGAAAACCAACACCAAGTAATGCCATGATCAGCATTAGGTTCCACACTAGTACAAGGTTTGTGATAAAGTGTTCTTGTATCTACAGAAGGAGAAATTTATATTCCCCAACATGACACTCAAACCACTCCACTACAAGCCTTACACCATCACCAAGGCAGTGAACGAGATACCTTACCTTGATTTACACCCTATTTTTATTGTGGACTTGCTTTAGTGATACTTTCCACCTTTGTTGGACACATCAGAGGTGGTAGAGAAATTAGCCACTATAGAGATAAACCTTTTTTGCATCGAACAAGCTATCATGGATACCAATATGAAGAGCACACTCCGGCAAAATATACAACTCTAGTAGGTTGTCAAAGTAGGGTAACCTCTTCACCAAGACAAGTGGTTCACCAAGAACCAAATCTAGTGAAAGTTTCCCCATATGATATACAGACTTGAAGTAATGGGGACCTCCAACCATTTCTTCCCAAGGGGAAACAAATTATCTAGGGGGTCATTCAATAGTTAACTCAACAATTATCTTGAATATGTCATCATCTTAGAAATAGTCCTAATCTTTCCAATTTGCAGGTACTAAAATTTTGATGTATTTTTGGTGTGGTCAAGCCTCCTTCACTAGGCTAGACCTACCAAACTTGTAGATATTATAAAAAAAATAATGGTCCAAAGAGTGCCCAAAATGGACTTTGTATGTGGAAGTTATAACCCTAAGAAATTGATGTTCCAACTAGGCTTCTTGGGGCCCGAATTTCTTTTTCCACCTCATCTCCTAGAGTTATAGTTTTGAGATCTTAAAGTTTTATCCTATTATCATATTTGGAATTATAAAAAATGTAGTTTTAGGATCTTATTATGGTTTTTTGGCATTATGATAAAACGTAGTTTCAATGTCTACTTATGAGTTTTTTTAGAATGAGCATAACAAACACATCTCTTCTCAAAGATAGTTACTACCATTCTAGCCATTGTGTATGTACATCATTTTTCACTATTCTTTCAGTAATAGAATTCGGTTTCCATTGTGTCTTTGTGTTTATTTTCCATATTATTGATGTCTTTCATTTTTTTTCAATCCAATCTAGATCATTCTCACCCTAAACCGGCCCAAACTAATGTACTAAACTAGTTTTGGATTGGTTCAAAGTTTTAAGTTGGCTAGTTCATGTCAAAACCAATGTAATTGGATGGTTTATGGGTCGAAGTGATCAGTGGCATGAGGTTGATTGGTCCTCACTAAGTCAGCCTAAAAAAAACGAAAAAACAAAAAATATGATATAAAAACAAAAAGAAACACTTCTAACATCATAAAACCCTAAACTATACTGGTGTTGGCCATGGACCTTGAAGGGCATTGAGTCAACAAGCTATGGAGTGTACCCATGCAATAGGCCATGAGGATTATCCAAAATATCCAAGGGAGGATATCATTGGCGATATAGTTGATTTGAATTCTTGATTATTTGATAAGTCTTGAGTCATGACTCATGACATAGTATGTTGTGGAGCCAATTAAAGCCTTCATTGTTTATGTATTTTCTCTCATAAATAATTTTTTTTCTATTGATGTAATTTTGTTATTTGCACCCTTACATTCAATACAAATGAACAAACTTTACATATTTGGTTTCCAATGGTTTGAATTAACATTGGTTACACACACACACACACACACACACACAAATATCTCATAATTGATCTTCATCACAAGCTTAACTGGAACTATAACTTTGAGAAAAGGATAAATGGAGGGTGGAAAATTTATTATGGACTTGAAAATAGTTGTTAGTATGTGAACCTTTTACTATGGGATAAGAAGAAACTCCTCTTTGAGACTCTTGTCACTCCTATTATCTTATATGGTTGTGAAGTTTGGGGCTGCAACATCTATAGAGAATCATGGAGAAAGATTCAGAAAATCCAAAAGCATTTTATAACTTATAATCTCAAAATTAAAGGAAATACACCTTATCCCTTCCTAATAGAAGTGGGTCTTTCCCCCATTGAGAGAACAACTATGAATAGGTACCTAATGTACAAGAACAAGATAAACAAAATGGAAGATAAGGGGCTTCTTAAATTGCTTCATCTCTAGTCAAAACCACTTACGACTCGAGCAAGGGTGGCAAAAATATGTCAAGTATTAGCTAAATCATTGGGGAATAAAGGAAGAGGTTACTCTACAGAATAACAATAATATTAAAAATGTTGTTATATTTAAATTTAAGGAGAAATTTTTGTGTGATAAAGAATTAGAGGATAGAAGAAAATTAAGATACTATAAGGAGGTGATCAACCTTAATCTAGTCGATTAAAAAATCAACATTACTAAAATAAGAACAAATTCTCACAAGCTCCATAGTGAAGTAGGGCGTTGGACAATTCCTAAAGCACCCCAGGTCGAAAGAAATTTTCATCTTTGTGACACTAAGAGGGTTGAAGATGAAAACACTTTATCTTAGGATGTCCTGCGTACACCCACATTAGATCACAATTTCAAAATATGTGTTACAATATCAACCTTCCTAACCTTTTAACTCATCAAAACTATGGTGATTTAGGAATGTTTCTCTTAAAGATTTTCGAGCACATAAATAAAATTCTAAATCAAACCAAGTAATTCCTTACCTTTCTTAAGGTTCAATAAACCAAATTTGATGGTTGGACAATGATTTTGTCTCTCCTTTAATTGTTGGGGTTTGGCTAGCCCCACAAGAAATTGCATTTGACGAGGGTTGTTGAGTTACTGAAGCTAGATTGATGTTATTACAAGAAACTATGTGTGTGGGAAGGAATATCATGGATGACTTGCATAAAATGTTTGGGGGGTGGGACTTTGTCTATTGATGTTAGGGATAGGTCAAGAAGTCTGATTTCTGGTTGGAGAAGTAAATCTTTCCTAGTTTCTAATAGCTAGTCTATTGATTTAGACTTGGGACTAGAGATTTCTCTTAGGAGTTGGGGAAATATTTTTTCGTATTGAACATATATGGTCCATATAATGATAGGGTTAGTTTTTGGGAGAACTTGCTAAAAAAGGATCTTATGAGAAGTAATATCATCTTGGGGGGGGGGGGGGGGGGGNAGTTGGGAGATATGGCGTCCAAATGCTTTGGTGGATAAGCTACTTATTTTTTTCTTAGAAATTTGGAGGATGTTGGACTGCTAGACATTGAACTCGTGAAACTCAAGCCAACTTTGAGGAATATGAGGGTGAGGTCTAGCAGTGTTTCCAAAAGAATAGATAGATTTCTTGTGTCTAATTATTTAGTGGAAGAAAATTTTATAATCAAGAAATGGGTTAATGCAAGGGGAGAATCAGATCTTTTCCCTATTTTTTTGGACATGATAATGGCTAGAAAGAAGTCCCCCAACCATTTCAAATTTAATGTTGATTGGTTAGAAGAGGAGGACTTTGTTAAGATAGTAAAGGATCCACAGACTCCCTTTGATGAGAATATAAGGGAAACTATTTCACTACAATTTGCATCTAACCTTAAGAATATAAAACAGGGAACCATTGGATGGGTTCATGCAAAGAAGATTGGGGATGATAAAGAGTTGTTGGATGTAGAAGAAAAATTGGAGAGGTTGTATGAGTCTAATGGGGTTGGGTATTTATCAGAGGAATCCAAATTAGAGGTTTCTATTCTAGAGAAGGGAAGGAGAAAGTTGTTGGATGAGAAGGCAATAGCTTGGATATTGAAGAGTAGGGCACTTTGGCTTTCCAAAGGAGATGAAAATTCTAAAATTTTCCATCAATATGCTAATCACGAAAAGAATTTAAATACCATTTGGAAGATTCCAAAGGTTGATGGTGTGGAGGTAAATAAGTTTGAGGACATATCAAAAGCTGGTGTGGAACACTTTGGGAATGTTTATAAAGAAGAAGAAAGGGTAACCATTGCAGAGATAGTCAAAATGACATCCTTTTCCCCAAGCTTTATTAATGAAGTAAAAAATGCCAATCTAATGGAGGAGGTTTCAAGGGAAAATGTCCAAGTTTCCCTTAATGGATTTCAAAAAGACAAAAGTCCAGGGCTTGATGGGTGGCCAGCTAAATTTTTCTTGGGTTTTTATAGACTATTGAAGGGGACCTTATGAAAGTTATTGCGAAACCAATATCTCAAGAAAAAATGTTGGAAACATGTAATGATACATTCGTAGTCCTCATTTTGAATAATGATATTCCACTTTTGAAGCATTCAATCATATTCCTCTTTGTAATTGCATATACAAGATTGTCACCAAAATAATTGCCATGAGAGTGAAAGAGTTGTTATCTAGGCAGTGTTAGGTGAGTGATTTGGGTTTTTTGAGGGAAGGTGGATTCATGAAGCAATAGGGGTTTCCTAAGAAGGGATACATTCAATTAAAACCAGAAACCTTAAAGCTATGGTAGTAAATATAGATATTTCCAAAGCATATGATAGAGTCAATTGGATGTAATTAAGGTTAATGTTGATTCATACTAGCTTTTGTGTGCCCTTTGTAAACTAAGTGTTGAGTTGTGTCACACTTGTTTCTTTTCTAGTCCTTATTAATGGAGTAGCCACAAAAATTTTCAAGATTGGTATAGGTCTTAGAAAAGGTTGCCTACTTTCCCCGCTACTATTCCTTATACTAGATAAATGACTTAGTAGGGATATTAATGAAGCAAATAGGTTTTGTACATTCAAAGGTGTAAAGATAGGGGATTATTTTTACCTCAGTTACTATTTGTTGATGACACGTTAATATTTGGTGATCGGACAAGAAGGGAAATGGAAAAACTCAAGGAGATTTTGGAGCTATATTTTCTAGCAAAAAGTATGGTGGTAAATGAAAGGTAATCATGTATCTCTTTTGAAGTGATTGAAGCTAATGATTTGGATTTTCTCTCTAATTTTTTCCCTTTTAAATAGGTCAAATTGGAAGACAGGTTGAAATATCTAGGTTTCTTATTAAAATCTAATGTCGATTTGAAACAATAGTATAAATAGCTAATTGACAAATTTGAGAAGAGTAACTCTAATTGGTGGCATCGTTGGCTATCTAGGGGTGGTTGGTTGGTATTGGTTAAGGTAGTTTTAGAAGCGATACCAACACATTGGATGTCACTTGCATATATATCAAAGGAATATTAGAGCCCTTGAGGAGAATTTGTTTCATATTTCTTTGGTCTAGGAGTAGTGAGAAAAGGGGTATCCCTTGGGTAAAATGGAAAAACCTAGCAATTCCTAAAGCCCTTGGTGGGTGGGGACTTAAAAACATCTTTTATTTTTCAAAGGACTTGGAAAGAAAAAGAGTTTTGAGACTAATTCAGCGGAAGGATCTATGGTGCCAGCTAGTTCACCAAAAATATATTTTCCTTGATTCTATTTTGTTAGGATATTTAGACACTTAGGAGTTAGTAAGATCTACTTGGTCTATTGTGTCATTAGGTAAAAGTGTGTTTTATAGTGTGTTTCTTTAGTATGCATTAGTATGCATTTGTAGTTAGGAAATCTGACGGTCACGATATGTTCCCGACATAGAGTGATTTGATGGTTCATACTCTCCTCAATCATAACAGCCATTGATCCATGGCTTAACACCCGATTGGTCCATGATCTCTATTTAAAGAGCATGGAGGGTCATTTTCCGATGATCGATTGTGAGAAACTCTCTTGTAAAATCTCTCTGTAATCTTTTTCTTTGCAATAATAAACTACTCCAAGTAGTTGTGTTGGTTGGGGTCGTGGATGTTTCCTCGTAGGGGTTTTACCATGTGAAAACATCAGTGTGTTGATATTTGATCCGGATATGTGAGTGGTTACTGAAGGTGTTCGTCCTATGTTGGAATACTTGTGTTGTCGAACATGGTACCAGAGCCTGTTTGAAGACCCGCTCTTGTTGTAGATCAAGATCGTGAAGCCGAGTTGCCTCATCTCCACTTTCTGTCATTTTCATAAATTTTTGGGCTGAGAGGACTATTCCATTGCATCTGGAGTGCTCATTTTAGTTAGGAACACTTTTTGTTTCACTCGAAAAGGTTTTTGTTTTCCCAAGATACGGCCATTACAGTCAAATCTGGAGGTATAAAGCTTAAATACGCATTTTTTAAATTTTTGCAGAGTAGTATTTTGGTTTTATTTTGGTTTTGTTTTATTTATTTCTGGGTTGCTACTATTTTAGATATGTGTATGCTCTTTTTCCCACGCCCTGTGCGATCTCGGAAAATCATAAACAGATAGGAAAAGGTGCATCTTCTGGGTAAGCTAACCGAGATCTAACCCTTGTTGTTGTCGAGAAGCGAAATTTTTTTCTTGTGTGAAAAGAGTTTTTTTTAGCACGCTCTCCAACAACAACAACACCCACAATCCTCCTTCTAAACATTACAATATGTTTTGCTAGATTATTTGGTTAAAAGTTGCCTTATTAAGTAAGAGGTCTTGAGTTCAAGTCTCTCTTTTGTTACCTTTTTTTAAAACGTTCATGCTAAAATTGTAAAGTGTATTTCACTTCAAGTATAAAAGTGAATCACTATAAGTAACTTTAATATTTTATTTTAGAGTTATTTATTTTGCATGCAACTTTTCTGTTATAAAGTAACTTCATTGTAAAAGTGATCCCCACTTCTCTTTATAAAAGTGGGTCACTTCATAAAGCAACTTACACAATCACGTGGTCATTTGGTTACCGATTGTGTCTTTTTTTAAAAGGGCATAACTCTAACATCGGAAGTCCATTTTCAGTGTCGTTTTTTTTAAAACCGCATAATTTTTCGAGCTCTTTCCATCCAGATCATCAGTTTCAATTTTTAAATCCACATTATCTGCATATTTAATATGGCTTCTACAAGTACTGTCTTGCTTACCAGCAACAACTACTTCCAATGGAAATCTCATATGGAAGATTTATTAAGAAGTAAAGGCTTGCACCAGATTACCTTGGGAAAGGAAAAAGCACCCACTGATGCTGATAAAAAATCCAAGTGGGATAATAGGAATGACGAAGCACGTGGACTAATCGAAATTTCCATCTCTCCTGATTTAAGGTACCACCTTCAAGATATTGATGACCCCAAAGAAGCTTGGAACACGATTGAATCTGTGTTTGGTAAACTCAATATTATTCAAGCACAACAGTTAGAAAATCAAATACTGACCTTGAGTC
>ML799963.1:64455-75114 GCA_009831015.1 Picea engelmannii | reverse complement strand
ACCTTTTATGCCATGAGAGAGGCTCTAGGGGAAGAAGCTTATGAAAAACCCACTCTTGAGTCCTTTTGTGCTTCTTTGATTCGAGAGGAAGATAAGCTTGTACAATTTGGAGTGATCAACACTACAGGTCCCTCCAACAAAGCTTTAGTTGCCCAGCAAAAAGATAAACCCAAGTATCCCAAGAAGCAACATCCTCACTACAACAACAAACAACATAAGGGCCCCAAACCTGCTCAGAGAACTTCAGCTCATACTGGTGACAAAGGAGAAAAATATAAAAGTAAAAATACTAACATACATTGCAACTTTTGTGATAAAGATGGTCATGATGAGTCCAAATGTTTCAAGAAGATGGCAACTTTAGAAGCAACGATGAAGAAGCACAACATCGGTATTGATTCTACTTCTTCTTCTCACGAACATGCACTTTATGCTTCTAGTTTCTCCTTCAATTCAAATTATACTACTACTTCTTCTTCTGATGAGTGGCTTATTGATTCAGGAGCATCTTATCATATGGCTAAGGATAAAGCCATATTTTCTGCTCTAAATGAATGTAACACCAAGAAAATATTTGTTGGTGATGATAGATCTCTTAGTGTTGTAGGATCTGGAACAGTTCAAGTAGATAATGGTCATTTCAATGATGTATTATGTGTTCCAAGTCTTTCTTGTAACCTTCTATCAGTATATCAAATCACTCATTTAGGTGAAGGTAAAACTGTCAAGTTTTCACCTCACCAAGTTGTAATCAGTGATCTAAAAGATCCTAAGCATGTTCTTGCAACTGGAATTGCTGATGATATTACCAGGTTGTACAAGTTTGACAACTTTGGGTCATCAGCTTTTTCATCAGTTTTTGTTACTCATAGCGATGACTTGAGAAAATTTTGGCATGAGTGGTTTGGTCATCTAAACTATCACTCATTGCAACAACTATGTAATCAACATATGGTGACTGGTCTTCCTCTTGTTTTATGCAGAGATGGTGTTTGTGCCGGTTGTGTTCTCGACAAACATGATTGGGACAGTTTTGACAAGCGTGCCTCTTGGCACACCTCAAGTCCTTTGCATCTTGTTCACAATGATTTGTGTGGTCCACTTTCTTCTCCTTTTTTTTCTGGGTGCAAGTATTCTTAACTTTCATTGATGACTTTTCCAGACGTACATGGGTTTACTTCTTAAAACTCAAGAGTGAAGTTTTTGGCAAGTTTTGGCCTACAAGGCCCTTGTAGAAAAACAATCTGGACATCAAATTCAAAGGTTAAGAACAGCTAATGGAGGCGAATATGTGAACAATAATTTTACAAGCTACTGCACTACATAGGGAATCCAAATGCAGCACACTGTTCCATATACACCACAACAAAATGGTGTTATTGAGAGAAAGAACCACACATTAAAAGAAATGGTTAATTGTATGATCCAATCTAAGGGATTAAGTCTAAAGTATTGGGCGGAAGCCATCAACTGTGCAAATTACATAATAAATCACACTCCCAAAAAGGCTATTAAAAATATAACATTGGAAGAAGCTTGGACTAAAATTAAACCAGATGTAAGTCACTTCTATGTATTTGGAAGTATAGCATAGGCTCACATTCCTTATGAGAAAAGAAAAGCATTGCAGCCTAAAAGTGAGAAGTGTATATTTGTTGGTTATTCTGAAATTCTCAAAGGTTATAGACTTCTTTAACCACATTGTAATGAAATTATTCTTAGAAGAGATGTTAAATTTGATGAAAATCTCTTGGCCTGCGAGCCTAATTCGGCAGTTGTGCCTTCTTCGGCCTGCGAGCCATCTTCGGTGTTTGTGCCTTCTTATGTTCCTATTCTGGTTTCTTCTTCAGATGATGAAAGTGAGGATGAAAATCCACCTCCGCCTTCTCACCCTCCTCCAGATGAGTCCTTTGAACCTAAACCAACACCAACTCCACCGCTTCCTAGATGGGTCCATTCAACACGAGAAGAAGCTGGTGATCTTGTCAATGATCCTTCAGATCAGCGTCAGACACGTTCACAGTTCCAGCGAGCCTCTTCTCTTTTGGCTCAAGTTTTAGAAACTCATGATCTAGAGACATTTGCAGAAGCTTTAGGTCATCCAGATTGGGAGACAACAATGAATGAAGAGTATCATTCTTTAATGACAAATGATACTTGGGATCTTGTACCTCTTCCAAAAGGAATAAAACTTGTTAGATGAAAATGGGTCTACAGAATTAATTATGCATTAGATGGAAGTGTTGAAAGACACAAGGCTTGGTTAGTTGCCAAAGGATTTTCCCAAGTTGAATGAATTGACTATAATGAAACCTTTTCCCCTGTAGCAAAAATGAATTCCATCCACCTTGTTCTTGCCCTTGCTGCCTCACATAAATGGGAGGTCCATCAAATGGATGTTAAATCTGCCTTCTTGCACAGAGATTTGCAAGAAGAAATCTACATGGAACAACCTCCTGGCTATGTCCAGAATGACTCTAGCCTTGTTTGTCGCCTCAATAAATCTCTTTATGGTCTCAAGCAAGCTCCTCGAGCTTGGTATGCCAAAATGGATAGCTTTCTTATTGCCACTGGATTCTCTAGATGACATTCTAATCCTAATGTCTATACCAAGAAAGTAGGAATCCATCTCATAATCCTTGTACTTTATGTTGATGACCTTATCCTTACTGGTAGTGACTCAAAACTTTTAAACCATGTGAAAACCAGCCTTAAGAAGAATTTTGAAATGACAGACTTAGGATTTTTTCACTATTTCCTTGGCCTCCAAGTTTTACAAACCAATGAAGGAATTTTTCTTTCCCAGTCTAAGTATGCTTGTGACCATCTTCGTTGCTTTCACATGGATGATTGTAAACCAACCCCTTCACCCTTCCAGTCTAGAGTCAATCTTTCTTCCACCTGCACTTCTCCTGAAGTTGATGCCACCCTGTACCGTCAGTTAGTTGGTAGCCTCTTATACTTGACTCATACCCATCCCGATCTTTCCTTTGTTGTTGGTATTGTTTCCCGATATATGAAAACACCCCATGAAAGCCATTGGAAAGAAACTAAAAGGATACTTCTCTATGTTCGTGGTACAGTTCAGTTCGGGATACATTACAGTTCAGGGGGGACTCCTTTATTGGTTGGTTTCACTGATTCAGATTGGGCCGGCGACCCTGATGATCGGAAGTCTACTGCAAGTTATGTTTTCAACCTTGGTTCAGGACCTATCACTTGGGCCTGTAAGAAACAAGAGGCTATTTCACTTTCTTCAGCAGAAGCAGAGTACCGAGCAGCGGTAAATGCAAGTCAGGAAGCCCTGTGGCTTCGACAAATCCTTTCAGAGTTTGGATTCCAGCACCAGCATTTGACCAACCTTTGGTGTGATAATCAAAGTGCCATCAAGCTCGACAAAGACCCAGTTCAAAATCAGCGTAGCAAACACATTGAGATACACATGCACTTCATCAGAAATCTCATTCATGATCAAGTTATTGAAGTGCTCTTTTTCCCTACAGACGATCAAGTTGCAGACATTTTCACAAAGTCTCTTACAGAAGCGAAGTTTTCCAAACTTCGATCTATGTTAGGAGTTCAGGAAGTTGTCATTAAGGGGGGATAGGCTCTAATGCCTCCTTCCTTCTCCTATTGTGTCACTATTGTAAATCCTTCAATCCTATCCCAAGTTGTTCTTAACGGGGGATGTTAGGATATTTAGACACTTAGGAGTTAGTAAGATCTACTTGGTCTATTGTTTCGTTAGGTAAAAGTGTGTTTTCTAGTGTGTTTCTTTAATATGCATTAGTATGCATTTGTAGTTAGGAAATATGACGGTCACGATATGTTCCCAACATAGAGTGATCTGACCGTTCATACTCTCATCGATCTTAACGACCATTGATATGTGGCTTAACACCCGATTGGTCCATGATCTCTATTTAAAGAGAATGGAGGGTCATTTGTCGATGATCAATTGTGAGAAACTCTCTTGTAAAATCTCTCTGTAATATTTTTCTTTGCATTAATAAACTGCTCCAAGTGGATGCATTGGATGGGGTTTTGGATGTTTCCTCGTAGGGGTTTTACCACGTGAAAACATTAGTGTGTTGATCTTTGCTCTGGTTATGTGAGTGGTTATTGAAGGTGTTTGCATAATATGTTTTTCATATGGAAACCTGTGATTATGGCATTTCCCTTAATTAGGGATGGATTAGTACGGAAGGTGGGGAATGGGGCTAATGTTAGATTGGGTGAGGATCCATGGGTAGGTAGTGGCAGAGACTATATTCTTCTAGGTCATATGATTCAGAGACTAAGAGATATAGGATATTTTAAACTTGCTCAAATTGTTGATCATGATCATACTTCCATATGGGATCCAGGATGGATGTTAGCTAGCAATTTTGAATTCACAGATGATGATGCACAAGTATGGGTTTTTTTTGGATAGAATCAAGTTACGTCATGTCAAGTTGTCAGACAGAGATGATGAATTCATACAGTCTATGAATCCCTCAGGGGTCTGCACTCCTAAATTTGGATATCTTGCAATAAGAATAAAATGTGATCAGAGGAATGATGAGTGGTAGTGGAGAAAAGTTTGGAAATTTAAATTCCTATCAAGGGAAAAAAAAATTGTGTGGTTCTTACTAAACAATAAAGTACTAACATGGGACAATATCCAAAAAGGGAACAAAGGAGGACCTAGTAGATGCCCTATATGCAAGATAAGTGAAGAAAATAATTCACATCTAATTATGGAATGTTTATTTTCAGCACAGGTTTGGTGGGAGATAGAAAATATCATTAACTTAAGAAATGTGTGCGCTTGGGGAAATATGGAGGAAGGGCTTAGAGCCTGGTGTGGAAATCTAAGGGTGAACGATTATAAAGCACTCCCTTTGATACTTTCATTGGGTATCTAGCTAGCATGGAATGCCAATTTATTTGAAGATAGCCAAACCATTCCTTTTCAATGTGAAACTTAGAGCCTCAATATATTAAAGATATTTCCACAATTAACGCAGGAAAACCCCCCAACAAGATGTTGCAAAGGTAGTAAACAAAGAGAATGCATGGGAATATTTTGATGGAGTTGTTCAGGGAGGCCCTCATCAATGTAAGGAAGAGGAGTAATTTTTCTTAATGATAATCGTTCTCTTAGATTTAGGGTAGGGATGGGAAAAGGAATCAACAACTTTGCAAAGTTGATGGTTCTCAAACTTATTCTTTTATTGGAAAATGAAAGAGGAATCCAGAAGCTACACATTTTTAGTGATTCTACGCTTGTTATAAAATGGATCAGGAATGAACATTACTACTTGAATTATCTTTTACATCCATTATTGGAATATGTTCATGGTGTTAGTACAATTTTTCAATATCTTTTTGTCCCATGTGTACAGTTAAAGGAACACGATTTCAAATGGACTATCCAAAGCTGGTATACATATGCCTCATGGGAAACGGTTCATATGGGAGGATAGAAAAGTCCTGGTGTATGAGTGCTATCATCCATCATTTCATGAATTTATATAAAGAATATGTTATCTAGATGGGGTTGAGCTGGGATCTACCGTTGACTTGTATACTATTATTTAGTTTATATCTGATCTTTTTTTTTGGAAAATTTTTGTAAATAGCCACTACCCCCTATATAGAACTGTGAGAGCATTATGATATGTTTAGACTTTGATCCATTATTTTATAGATGATGTGAATGTATTAAGATGAGGATTTTTAACCCCTCAAACTAGGGGTAACTAAGGAGATCGTCTCTTTAGGCCCACAGGTAGAAGACATGGAATGTCGAGATTCAAATTAACCAGCAAATCCCAGAGGGCCCCTCTTTTTCGTGAGTGCCTCATCATTCATCAGCATCAGCAGAGTAACGTCCACCACATCAACTTGATCCAAGAATACAATAAGTCTTGCTCCATGAGGTAACAAGTTTGGTATCATGGTAAGTGTCATTTGGATACTTGAACCATTTGAGCATGTTGCAAAGAATCCTTTCTTGATTTTTGAACATTTGCTTGAAATTTATATCTTTTGTCTAGTTTCACCTTGGTGAATGACATGGTATCCTAGTAAGTAGATCATCCTCGGAAAAAGGGTTTCTACTGGGTGGTTCTTTGAAGGGTCATCATACCATTCCCGTCCATACTTACCACTTTCCATCATTATACTGCTTCGTTTCCTTGTATTTTGGGTTTCCAAGTTCATTGGCCCAAGAAGGGATTGTACCTTATTTCATGGGAAGAAGGGGTTGACGGCCCGGAGGTAGATTGCAGCTACTATAAAATAATAAGAAAGTGATGTTAAAAATAAACTGAACATATCAAATAAGGACCACCGAAATCCTTTCCAACTTGAGATCTACTCATTCAATGCTTGCCCCGGTCCCAAAAGTAATGCTAAAGCTTGGAAACCCTTAAAGGGGGACGCTAAAATTTGCAAATTATAAATGAAAGAAAGGATTGGAAAGATGGAAAAAAGGGGTTTGGGAAAATGTGGCACACAAATATTGGGTAACTCAAGATAAAGTGCACCCATAAATGAGACAATACAAACCCTTGTATGTCAAGGACTCCACACCTAGAAGTCTTTCACCAAAATCCACCTCACACTCACTACATGATTTAGATAGGTTCCTCTTGGGAAACATCCTTTGACTTGGGGATTGTCTTACCCAATAGATCACCATGACACCCATCCCATACCTAAACTAGGAAAAACTTATAAGGTCTTTGAGCATTTGTTTGATTTGAAAAGGGGGAGGTTGATGCACATTTTTGGGTGGTTCTTGTATTAGATATGGCTTACTTTCCATGATTCTTGTGACTTGTGGACCATTGGAGGGTGAATCTATTTGTATTTGCAGGACCTTGCTCGGTGAATAGGTATTCGTGGGGAGATGACTTCATTCAGACCTCCATGAGAGCTTTGTATCCCAAATGATGGATGCTAGACCCCACGTCTAGGGCACATAAGATGATGTAAAATGCACCTTAGGATGGAGGGAATTGCCTTTGGAGGCACCTTGGCATGACTAGATGATGAGCTCCCACCATTTTCCACTTTGATGTTGGCTTTTGGAGGCCTACATGTCACTTACCTAGCCCACGATGTCACCCTTGGAGGGATAGGGCTTGATGGAGATGGTTCCAAAGATGGTTTGATGGAGGATGACACTTGGCATAGCACTTTGGAACTAGATGGTTTGTTGTATGTACTTGGGAGGCCCAACATTCCACCTTGAAGCCTCAACGTCACCTTCCTAGAGCTCAACGTCGCCCCCTTAGGGCATGACGTCACCCTTCTAGTGTTTTATCTTACATAAAATTTGAATTTTGTAAAATAAAAGGGGCAAATTAAGAAGTAGGCTCCATTGTGAAAAGGCATGAATTTTCAATCGAGTATTTTCATGGTTAGGATTTCCCATATAAATATGGCTAACCAAAGACTCATTTTATCATCAAAATGTTTCCTCACACAAGTGAGAATTGGTATGAAATTTTCGCCCTTTTTGGAGTTATTGGTCTCTTTTATTCATGCATTAGCCTTTGGAGGACAAGTGTTGGATATCTCTTGCTGATTTTTGGTGGAATTTTCTACGATTAGGGTTTTCTCTTGCCATTGTCTTGGTAAAGTAAGTTAATGTCTGCACTTTTCATGTCATTAATGCTTTGTTGTGAATTTACGTGTTCATGTTGAAGATTATTTGTTTGGATAAAACCCTAAGAGAGGAGCATAAGGTGCTTCCTCCTCTCACAAGGATAATTTCATCCATCAATTTGAGAAGTAAATCCTACCTAGATCTAATATCCTAAATTTCTAAAGTGCTATCACTTTAGGAGTTTGATTCTAGACACTTGTTGTGACATTATTGAAGAATCTAAGTAGGTAAGAAATAATTGCTAGAGCCCAAAAGTGCTTGCACTCTAGCAACCTCTTCTTGAAATCTAAGGCCCTAAGGTACTAGCACCTTAGATTTCAAGCCCTTTCTCTTAGACATTGCTATCATCATTCTCCAATTATATTATATTGTTGTTGTAAAGGACTCCATAGCCCAAAAGGAACTAATCTACCCTCTCTCTAGTGAAGAAAGTGATCAAGCAACCCTCTTTTATCATTCTCTTAAGCTATCCACTAACGTTGCTAAGTCTAACTAGTGCTAATTCACTAAATTGCTTGTTGTTGTTGCAAATCTTTGCTACAACCATCTAATTTGCTTCATTTTTCCGCATACACTAGTCTAACCCTAGTTAACATACGCATAATTTGTTTGGAACATTTGGATATTGATATATTGGACATGTGCTAAATTTTCCTTCTCATTTCATGAAATTTTGATCTCTCTAACTTGTTGTTGTTACAAAACTATAATCATTGTTGTAAACTAATATATTGCTACAATTTTGTATCATCATTGATAAAATTTCACTGTCTATTTTCTATTGAGGTGTTACTTGCCTATCAGTTCTTGGAAATCACTATACATATGCTATAATTGTTCTTGTTCCAGGAAGGTACCCGAAATATCCTTTTCTTCCTCAATTTCATAGACGTGGACTTTGACTTAGGTGATCAAGAGAGGGGGCAATAGGCTTGGCTACAATACTTTCTACTTTGATCTCTTGAGGTCACCATGGAAGCCTCCCTTATGGTCGACCTCTTCCATCACTAAAATGAGGGGATTTCTTACTAAGATGACAGTGGTAGGATTTCTTATAGTTACACGGATTTGGGGACTTGTGTTGGGGCTTTGGCATAAGTAAAAATCTTGCGAGAACATTTTGGCGTAGTTGTCAGGGATAATTGAGTCAGTGTTCCTCAACGACATATCTTTGGTGAGTTTATCCCAAAGCAATTATCTCACAAGCTTTCCAAACAACTCCACTAAGGGTGATTCCCTCACTTCCTTTGATAATCCTAGAAGAGTTATATGGAGACTCCACTGATGACAACCCATGTTGAACATCATTATAGCAACCAATATTTTTACCCATGGCTTCTCCGATATGGGATCTGGGTGATATTTTCAAACCCTTTGACATGAGTAAAATCCTAGGGTACCCTCGACGGATTCTTCATGAGTATAAAATGAAATGGCTACCCATGTTTTTCGGTAATAGTGAGACTACTACCGAAGAACACATGAGTATTTTTTGTGCTTTATTTCAATTGCATCACATAGATGATGAAGCTGAAGATTTGGTGATGAAACTTTTCTTAGCCACTCTTCATGATGCTACTAAAATATGGTATGATGGTCTCCCTAATAAAGGCATTGATACCATAGAACAATTTGAAGAGACCTTCTTGAACATATGGGGCACCAGAAAACACCCTAACACGTTGTTCCAATGTTTCCATGACGTGAGAGAAGAATAAATTTATGAAGAGGGTCACCAACCCCTTAGAGAGAAAGAATTACCTCACGATTTTGTCGAGGACAACAAAGAAGCTCCTCATGAAGATGAAGCATTGGTGTCTACTCCTCCTTTTGATGAAGTCATCCAAGCCTCCATGCCTCCTGCACATGAAGAAGATAACATGGTAAGTTACACTCCTTTTCAGGATTTTGATGATGCCCTATTCTATGATTCAAAAAGTGAGGAAGTGTAGGAGGAACCCTTGGATGCACTAGACCCTTCATGTTATAATAAAAGTGATGATTTGATTAAGAATATTGATGAATTTATACATGTTGGGAGACGTAAATGGGATATGATTTGTTATGATGGATATCCCATTTACGATGTTGAAGGTCATTTTCAATTATTGCCTTTACAACAACCATGTGTGATTGCTACTGATTCAGATGTTTGGTAGTGTGAAGATGACATGATTACAGATTTGTTCCAATCACCCAAGGATGACTTATTACAACATTCTCATGATGATTTCTGGTCATACCCTTGGGGTTTTTATATATATATTCTTTTGAGTACTTGGTTTACTCTACGAAGAGGATTTTCAACCACCATTGTACTTCGATTTTGATGAGGGTAAGGACATGATTTTCCCAGAGAAGGATTTTTGTGACAAAATTTTCCAACCTTCCTCTTACCCTTCATTTCTCTATGTCACTAAGGATGCAGCTAGGAAACACATTCCTTGTCTTAGGTTGTCTCTGGGGAAAAAAAATTTCTTAGAATTTAAATAGGTTTAATGCTTTAAGAAGAAGTTTGACATCTCAATCTCTCAACCTTCCTCTGAGTAGTTGTCAGACACCCTCCAGATTCTTGTTCATACCTTCTCAAGCCTCGGGGAGTGATAAGATCCAGGGTAGTCAACCTTCAAAATCTTTGAGCCAGCCTTATGAGTCGTTATCTTATCACAACCTTATTCAGAGGTGAATTGAGCATTCTTGTGTTGGTGTGACTTGGCATAATATTGTCCTACCCGCCAACCTCCATGAGTTAGACTTTATAATTAGTTATGATATATTGTATGCTCTGATTCATGACTTATGCTTATTTTGGTTTGTGATGAAGCACAAGGGTAGGTGTTGTGATACAATGATAGCATGGTTGTACTAGTTATATGATTATACCTAGCATTGAGACTAACCTAGAGTAGGTAGGTAGGTTAGGGTAGGCATTTGCATCCTGCATTGCATTGTATATATCTTACATCTTGTATCTCATGATAGTATAGATGCATATT
>ML799963.1:14974-62884 GCA_009831015.1 Picea engelmannii | reverse complement strand
AGTTGTGTTGGAGTGGTAGCTCAGCCGTGGAGGCGAGCTGAGAAGCTAGTGTTATCTCTGGTTCTTGTGTGGCCCCTTTGCGGCTCGGGGGGCTAAGGGGGAAGCAGAGTACCCCTAGCGTTTGGCTGGGAGGTACCGGTGAGATTTTTGCGGTCGGCGAGCGGGAGAGGCAAGGAGCGTGGGACGCGGCGCGGAGCTCGGGACGTCTTCCGAAGTCGGCGAGAGGCAACGGTATGAATTTTACATTCTGGTAGAGTAGATTGTCTAGTTATTCTCTTAGGCGATTATGATGCATTATATGTAACATGTGGCTTCAGCCGTTGTGGTTCGCTTTCGTATGCTACGGCGATATCGTCTGGACTCTTTTGTTGGGTTAAAATTTGTTAATGGATGTGATTTCTGAAATTTTCATTTTTATATTTAGTCGTTGTTGATGATGGTAGTGACACATTTTGGGGAAAAGAATTTAATGTGTGGGTTTCCTTTGAGATTGGGCATTCATGTGGATTGATTCGGCCTTTCTGCCTCCTGGTTTCATTTATGCATTCATAATTTCGATCGGGCATTTGCCTTCTGGGTTTGGGCGTTTTTATTTCAAGCTTGAGCGATTTTTCTATGGGGCGTTTTATTTTATACAGTGGACCATGGCTATATGGGGCGTTGGGTAGTTATTGAGCGTTTCTTTTGGGACAGTGGGCAAATGTGTACAGTGGCAGTTCTTTTTATACAGTGTCGAGCTTGGGGGACTATGGGCGATCTCTTGTTTTCAGTGGTTATTTCGGCAGTGGGCACTTCATGTATAATCTGTCGTCCCTCTTTGATTGTCTGTCATTTCGTTTTTTTTTCTTTTATAACCGGCAATTCGTTTTTCATGAACAGGCATTCGTTTTTATTAAATCGGCCATTCGTTTCACTGCACAGGCAACTTGAATTAACCCCAAAGCAATCTCTGTCCGCATTATAAATCTTAATGGGCATTCCAGATTGTTGTTTTCTGTCCAAACTTAGATTTTTATTTAACCTACTGTCCAAATTTTGGTTGCTGTAATGATACAATGGCGTTGTTACTGAACGTGTCGGTTTGTTGTTGAATGCGCCCTGTTGCTTTCATTGACCACCATTAAAAGCAAGTCGATATTGCCAATACAACCTGAATTATGAATTTGTTGTAGTAATAATGCTTTTGGAACGTTTGTTGTCACTCGACAGGGTTATAAAACTTCCATGACAATATCAATTCAATTGAAAGAATCATTAACTGTCGTAGTCAGGAAACGTTCTGGTATTGGGCTCTTTTTCTGCCACACAATGACATGCCTAAAATCTTGAGAGTTAGCGCATGCTTCTTATCATTTATTATTAGTGTTAATTATTGCCGTGTAAATTTTGGTTTATCTTGGGTTGGGCATGTTACTGGGGAATGCGAATCTCATCACAGACTGATTTCAATTCTGACTTCCCTTACCTCTCGGTTAATGGTTATGGCCTGCGTTTTCATTGCTTACTATGGATTTTATTCGTGGGAGTTTAATTGCCTTGTATTCTGGGCGATTTTTACTTTGGAACGGGCGTTAAATTCTGGTCTGAGTTGCAGCGCCTGTTCCATTCGGTTTTTTTTTAAACCGGTGTGCCTATAATTAACCTTGCCTGTCAGACTGCCATGCCACGGGTTACTGCCCAGCCAGATGTTGCTTTTAAGTTTTCCAGATGTTAACCGTAAGTACAGCAGTCTTAGCGTTTTAGGGAATGTCGCTGCCTTGCCACCTGCTGATGTTCAACGATAAGGTAAATTGCCTTTACACAATGCAAAAACCACATGCACGGATACCCTAATAATTTCCCAGTTTCCATTACCAAATGGAAGTAACTTCGTAACTTTATTGTCACCCGAGTAGGTAAACACAATGCTAATTCTCTCCAACGATTTTTAATTACTGTTATCTTTATGATTGTCTTGGTTATGGAGATATTGTCATTTTCTAGTTGTCCTTTTTATTACTGTCATTTAATGGTGCTATATGATATATTACCTTTTTAAACTATGATGTTATCCTTATGTTGCCTTTTTAGGACGTCATTTAGATATTGGCATTTCCCGTTGTTGTTATTTTATCTAGGGCCCTTGTAACTATTGATATTTACACTGTTTATGTTATTTTCGGATTATTTTATTAGTAGAAATTAATGGATACAATTTCTGATTAGATAAGTTCATATCATTATATATTATATTTTATTTATTTGATTATTAGAAATCAATGAAGGGGTGACGTAGATATGTAAGGTTTATAAAAATCTGAAAGATAGGTAAAGATATATGTAATTTGTTGATACAATATCTTATAATTTTCCTGTTCCTAACTGAAATTCTTAAATCTTATGGTTAAGGTGAATTGCATTGAATGTAAGGTCATTGCCCATTTTATTAGTGTCCTTTTAAATTTTATTATTTTATAGGTTGCCACATTCAGTTATGATGAATATTGTGATCCTCAATTTGATGTGACCTATGATATGATGATAATTTTAATTGTGATGCTATTGCTTATATCGATTTTAGAATTCTCATCTTTAATCATTGTCTTTATATATGGTTAATTGTCCCTTTCAGTGTTGCCCTTTTATTTATTGTCATATGAATTTGCGATTTTATGTATTGCCAATTTTAACTACGAAGTTATATTGTTAGTCCGAGTAGGTGTTACTTAAAATATGATGATAATTTTAATGTTGTAGGTGAGGGAAGATGTTATGGCACACATATGTCCTGGAATAATTGTCTATAAATTCCGTATTGGTAATATAAAGTTGAAATATGAAGTTGTATTGTTCTTACCGTATAAACGAGATTGCAAGATTGGTGTTGAATGTATGACCTTTAATTATCTCAGTGTTATTGAAATTTAGAAATGAATGATATGGTTATCTTATTGCGACGTTAGTGTAATCTCTTGATATTGATAAGACACTTGGTGGAACGTCCTGGACTTAAGTACAATAGATCACTCGGAGCTAGTAAATGACGATGTTATTCATTTAAATAATGTTGAATTTTGGGTTTGTTGTCAGAGTCCTCTTGTCACGCGCCTTCCGTAAGGGAGGTATTGTTCTTCTTATTTATGTTGTACTTGATTGTGATCAGTTGGTCGCTTGGTCTATTGTGTCGGGTGGGATGTAGACACCTCCATGCTCCTCAGAACAGTCGCCAGCCCTGAGACCTTAAATGGTTAAAATCGATGGGAACCTAGGCTTGAGCGTTGATTATGTGTCTTGGAGGTCCTAACCTTGCAGGGTAGGACGGGCAGGTGGTCATTTTTACTTTTGTCGCTAAATGTCTGCGTTGTGCACCTCTGCCTATGGTCGTATTTGTTGCAGTTTCTCGTTGAGGCCTTCAATCTTCTTGTGTTGAACTTCGTGGTTGAGTCTTGTTGTTTGTCGAGTGGCATCGTACAGTTCAGTGTGTTGCTACTTCTACACGCGCGCACACACCTTAAACAAAAAAAAAAAAATTGCACCTGTTACTAGAATGGTTGTCGTAACGACGCAGTTCGTTACAATAGCGAGTACAGGGATTATTGAGAGGCATTTTGGGGTCTGGCTTGCATCTCTCATCCCATTTCATCATTATGGTCCATTCCGCACAGGTTGGATTTGGTATCCTTGCATTTTGACGATTTCCATGATTTTGAGTATTTTGAGCTATAAGTTAATTAAATTCATTGAAGAGGTCATTTTGGTCACATTACTTGGAGGAACCTCTCAATGTGATAGCTCATTGGAATAGGGAGGAGAAACACTACAATATGGGATGGTGAGAAGTGACTTTCAGTGGCCAGGGGATCCACAAGAAGAGATAAGGCGCTTTTCAAAGGTAAAAAGGTTAATTAATTAATTAAAGTGATTTAATTAATTAATTAAATATTAATAAAATGAAAGACACTTTGGAGGGACAAGGTGAGAAGGAAGTATAAAGGAAAGGTAAGGGCCTCTATTCATTCATTCATGTATGTCTATCATTTTGATATCTAGCTTCTAGCTAGAGGGCCCATCCCTTGGGGGTTTTGAGGGTTTTGACTTAACAAACCCTAGAGGACGATTCGATGGTGAAAGATTCCACCTATATTGTCCCAAGCTTGGTCTCGGAGATGCAATACTCTCCCACACCATTCTAGTTCTGATCTATTTAGTGCAGGAGGGTTCTACACTAGCCACAGGAACAGGAAGAGGAGGAGGGCACACCATTGGGGGTTTCCAGCAAGGGGGACGCACCATCCATATAAGGAAGATTCATTGTAGGAGTTTGAGAGGGCACTTGGAGATTTGAGCATTTGGGTTTCCTTTGCAGGTGTCTTAGCACCATTCTTGGTTATTTCCAGAGGTATTTCAGTGGAGGTTTTATTTGTATTGAGAGTTGGACGATTTCCCAAGAGGAGGGCGCACCATTTCTTGGAGGGTGGATAGATCCAAGGGTCTAGCAATTCCTTTCATGATTTGAGCACTTGGGTTTTCACTGCAGTGTCCCAATCTATCTTTATAACTGGTTTGTGGAGCCATTGGAGGTCTCTAGGAGGGAGGCCGAATTATCTAGGGTTTCAAGCATCTAGGGGGATGCACCATTCCTTGGAGGAGAGACAGATCTATGAGTTTGGGGAGCATCTTGGAGATTTGAGCACCTAGCTTATTCTTGCAGCTACTCGATCTACTGTTTGGCATATTCATTGGAGAATTTGGGCATCTTTGGTAGCAAGGCTGAATTGTTGAGGCTATTCAATGATCCATCACAGCATGGCATCTTCTAGCTTGAGGGTTTAGCATCTCTTACGGCCCAAATCTACTCTTGCATTGGTCTTCGGTGAGTATTCATCCTTGGGAGGCTTGTGGCATCTTCTATTGGAGCATTTTGTAGCAGCTCCTATCTTCTATTATCTTTACTAGAGCCATTTGATGTGCATTCCAGATTGGCATCTCACTGTATCAGGTTCTTGCTTATTGTTATGAAATAAAGATCAAATCTACAGTGTTTTGGCTTGTCTATCATCTTATTGATCCTGCATATGGTTGAGGTATGTTCCATGATTGTATCTCCTTGTTTATTACTGCAAACACACATATAAACCATCAGTAAAACCCTAAGCGTAATTGTAAGCAACACGTTTGACAAAATACCATAACCATAAAGGTTTTAAAAAGACACCCAAAACCGTGATGTTCCTTGCATATTGGCTTGGGAACATTACAGTGGTATCAGAGCTTAGATTCTTGCCAACCAGTGGGAATTAGCACATGCATACAGATCATAGAAGAAATGGATGAGATATCCTTTGAGATAACATACTTGGAGATAATATATTCCAGTCTTAGCAAGGAAACTAGGGCTCAAATAACATTTCCATAGTATGTAGCCTTAAGAAATCCCAGTTGGAGCGAAGAGGATGTTTTACATGGGATCATCATAGCAGATAAAAAGAGAACAGTAGCAACTAGATGGCTGGAAGAACAGGGCGACCCCACACCCATTAGGAACATGCGGCTTTGCTACAGTTGCAAGGTGCCTTGGGAACCAGATCATAGGTGCAGGGGTAAGGATTAGAAGCACATTATTGAGGCACACTATGACAGTGATAATGATGTGTGTGAGGATGGAGCAATAGATGTTGATTTGGGGCAGTCTGATGATGATAGTGACTCTTGCACAGAAGCTAGTGATAGTGACTCTTGCACAGAGGCTGATGATACTAGCACGCTTGAGGAGTATGGTGACCTTTGTGTAGTGGATAGACAATCAGAGGATCAGGATGACAACACCTGCATTACAACAGACATATCACATACTATTGATGACCTTACACCCCAGCAGAGTGGTGACACCAGTGAGGACTCACACGTGCTAGAACCTACATATGACCAACTTCCTATGGTGGTCGTGACACATCTGTCATCTTCCCAGACACCTATGACAGACAAATCACATGAGGATACCAGTAGTATGTCGGATATGATGGAGGAGCCTTGTGTGAGGGATGCACGACATGGACACATGGATCCATAGATCTAGGGAGATACATATGACGTATAAACAATTGATCTTACATTCACACACCATCATGAGGAGATTGAGTCACAGATTATGGACACTCCAATAGTTGAGCAGATTGTGGAAACTGACAGGTTGATGGAGCACTTACTTTCAGGATCATCCTGCAGTGATGAGGATGCACTCCTTGTTAGTTGGGATGACCATAGCATGTGTATAGACACATCTATATGGGATCCAGGCGCAAATGATAGTAGTTGGGTGAGTGCACGAGAGGATACAGCTGCTCACACAGGATACAGTATGATGCAGAGGGAGATAGCATACAGGAGGACCCAACATCATAGTAGACGGTGGGAAGTTCAGCATGTTATCTTATGCACAGAGTGTTTTTGGGGATTCTAGAGTTGACACTAACAGGAATGACACTAGCAGTGGGGGATATGAGGTGGCACCTCAACATGACTGTGATCAGGAGTCAAACCACTTAGCAAGGCAGTTGAGAGTCAGTGAGGATATGATCAGGGTAGCGACTAGGTGCATTGATGACACCCATACATTGGTGGCAGATTACTGTTGGAGAGCATCAATGGCACATGGAAGTTCAGATGGGGGATTTTCCATGGATGATTTTCATATTCTCAGGGAGAGAGTATCTCTGATGAGGACCGACTACCAACAGTTGTTGACTGACATGGACTACCTATTGAGGATTGGTGAGATGTATCATGAGGCTCTGAGGGAGTAGGAGTTGGAGGTGGACAAACTTACTCAGGAGTTGGAGAGCACTCGAGGATTCTTGAGAAGCACACAAACAGCCCTTCAAGAATCATACTCTAGGTGAGATGAGCCTCTTGAGGAAATTTGTCAGAGATCCACTTCATCTGTCTTAGTAGACACTCAGATATATCATTCAGTCACGTTGCTAGGGGATGTGGATGATCTAGCAGAGGAGCACCAGTTGATGGAGGACACTTCCACTTGTGTTCCGAAAGCAGTTGACCTCCATGTAGAGGTTGATTCACCAGTACGCCCAACATCTATGGTACAGCATGAGTCTACGATAAATGACATGAGTATGTCAGAGCATACAGTGATGAGTGATAGCTCACAAAGACATGCTGAGATGTATGGTGGGATTCAGAGGGGTATAGTGCCTTGCAAGGAGGAGACACACCTAAGGGAGCTTGCAGATTTCACTCCTTTGTAGCAACACCTAGTTATGAGAGATCACCTTCACCATATTAATAGTTGCATGGGAGGTGAGAGATGGAGGTTGGTTGAGTAGCAGTTGGAGGAGTTACTTCCGATTGTACTAGATGGTTGGGATTCGGTGATGACCACGGGAGAGTATTTATCATGGATACCAATGGATGAGCTTCTGGTCAAATCCTTGGGATTGACCAAAGCATGTGACACCTCCCAGACCTACAGTTAATTGCAGATGTTTATGTTATCCTATTCTGACATTTTTATCATAGACAACAGCATGAGGAGGGATCAGTCGTGGATGAGGACATGGGGAGTGGATAGGCCGAGACCACTTGACATGAGTATATTTACGGCATCCAGTCGGATAGAGGTGGATCATCATAGGCAGCTAATTGAGACTTGGTGTGTGATGGTGAGCATCATAGGCCAAGTGATAGCAAATGAGCACAGAGGGCTTATGACAGTGATCAGTCTCACACAGGAGTAGTTAGAGGAGATTGGAAGTGATAAACTTCCAAGTTTACCATGGGATCCGGGTGTTCATTTGGCTAGCAGGATGTTTTACTACAGGGTGACTCAGGTTGCACCAGAGAGCCACACATGCCACCATGGGTTGGTTTGGAATGGGCCTGCAGGGATTTGTCCAATGGAGCAAGGCAAATTTTTACTCTTGATCATCATGATCGGACATGGAGACGGTTGGGAAGGTACTCCTTCCACAGAGATGTTTCTGGACAGCATGTCCAATAGCCACAGGTACTTTAGTTTGAGGATCCAGGAATGGAGGATCCAGTATGTATACAGAGAGCAGTCAGGCAGGGTTAGCATAGTGCAATGCCAACATGGTGATATTTGATAGATTCTAGCATGGGATCCAGGGATTGCAGGGTTGAGCATTTCACTAACTGACAGGGACGAGTGGACCGTTGTATGGGAAGGTTGTTTTGACTTTCCATTGAGCTTCAGTATTGAGGAGAGCACATCACTCAGGGGTGTCTCACAGAGGTCTTGCAATACCTCATTATTGCATCAACATTGGCAGTTGATGGAGGTTGTGTTGATATTGGTAGTATCTTGGAGGGTGGACTCATTCTGGGGTGAGGCCGTGTGTCATGTGTAGGAGTTTCATGGTGTTGATAAGTTTCAGGATTATGCTTCCTAGGGGATTGCAGTTCATGTCTTGATATGGGACCCGGGGGGTAGAGTGCGTGATAGTTCATCTTTGTATGGGGTCTACTATGTATCCCACAGGTGTACATGGGATCCTGGTATTATACTTGAGGGGATTTGGTTATTTCTTGAGGACAATCAATTTTCTAGCTGGGAGGACTGTAATGTCCCCACTTTGGGACATCATTACATTGCAGAGGTTTATGATGACCAGAGTAGCCAAATGGATTTTATAGCTAGTACAGGGATTATTGAGAATCATTTTGGGGTTCGTCTTGCATTGCTCATCCCATTTCATCATTATGGTCCATTCCACACAGGTTGGCTTTGGTTTCCTTGCATTCCAACGATTTCCATGATTTTGAGTATTTTGAGCTATAAGTTAATTAAATTCACTGAAGAGGTCATTTTGGGCACATTACTTGGAGGAACCTCTCAGTGTGATAGCTCATTGAAATCGGGAGGAGAAACACTACAGGATGTGATGGTGAGAAGTGACTTTCAGTGGCCAGGGAAGCCACAAGGAGAGATAAGGTGCTTTTCAGATGTAAAAAGGTTAATTAATTAATTAAAGTGATTTGATTAATTAATTAAATATTAAATAAAATGAAAGTCACTTTGGAGGGACAAGGTGAGCAGGAAGTATAAAGGAAAGGAAAGGGCCTCTATTCATTCATTTGTATGTCTATCATTTTGATATCTGGCTTCTAGCTAGAGGGCCCATCTCTTAGGGGTTTTGAGGGTTTTGACTTAACAAACCCTAAAGGAAGATTCGGTGGTGAAAGATTCCACCTAGCTTGTCCCAAGATTGGTCTCGAAGATGAAATACTCTCCCACACCATTATAGTTCCGATCTATTCAGTGCAGGAGGGTTCTACACCAGCCATAGGCACAGGAAGAGGAGGAGGGCGCACCATTGGGGGTTTCCAACAAGGGGGTTGCACCATCCATAGAAGGAAGATTCGTTATAGGAGTTTAAGAGGGAAATTGGAGATTTGAGCATTTGGGTTTCCTTTACAGGTGTCCTAGCACCATTCTTGGTTATTTCCATAGGTATTTCAGTGGAGGTTTTATTTGTATTGAGAGTGGGACAATTTCTTAGAGGAGGGTGCAGCATTTCTTGGAGGGTGGCTAGATCCAAGGGTCTAGCAGGTCCTTTGATGATTTGAGCACTTGGGTTTTCACTGCAGTGTCCCTATCTATCATTCTAGCCAGTTGGTGGAGTTGTTGGAGGTTTCTAGGAGGAAGGTCGGATTATCTATGGTTTCAGGCATCTAGGGGGTGCACCATTCCTTGGAGGAGAGGCAGATCTATGAGTTTGGGGATCATCTTGGAGATTTGAGCACCTGGGTTATTCTTGCAGCTACCCGATCTACTATTTGGCATCTTCATTGGAGCATTTGGGCATATTTGGCAACAGGGCCAAATTGTTGAGGTTATTCAGTGATCCAGCAGGGCGTGGCATCTTCCATCTTGAGGGTGTAGCATCTCTTATGGCCCAGATCTACTTTTGCATTGGTCTTTAGTGAGTATTCGGCCTTGGGAGGCTTGTGGAATCTTCTATTGGAGCATTTTGTAGCAGCTCCTATGTTCTATTATCTTTATCGGAGCCATCTGATGTGCATTCCAGATTGGCATCTCACTCTATCAGGTTCTTGCTTATTGTTATGAAATAAAGATCAAATCTATAGTGTTTTGGCTTTTCTATCATCTTATTGATCTTGCATATGGTTGAGGTATGTTCCATGATTGTATCTCCTTGTTTATTAATGCAAACACACATATAAACCATCAGTAAAACCCTAAGCATAACTGTAAGCAACGTGTTTGACAAAATACCACAACCATAAAGGTTTTAAAAAGACACCCAAAACTGTGATGTTCCTTTCATATTGGCTTGGGAACATTACATATCATGGTAAGTTTCATTTTGATACTTGAAGCATTTGAGAATGTTGCAAAGAATCCTTTATTGGTTTTCGAATGTTTGCTTGGAATTTATATCTTTTGTCAAGTTTCACCTTGGTGAGTGACATGGTCTCCTTGTAAGTAGATCGCCCTCTAGAAAAGGGTTTTGACTGGGTGGTTCTTTGAAGTGTAATCATACCATTATCCTCCATACTTACCATTTTTCATCATTCTACCCCTTTGTTCCCTTGTCTTTTGGGTTTCCAAGTTCATTGACCCAAGAAGGGATTGTACCTCATTTCATGGGAAGAAGGGGTTGACGGCCCAAAGGTAGATTGCAGTTGATATAAAAGAATAATAAAATGATGCTAAAAAGAAATTGAACATAGAAAATAAGGACCTCCAAAATCCAGTCCAACTTGAGCTCTACTCATTTAGTGCTCACCCTGGTCCCAAAAGTAATGCTAAAGCTTGGAAACCCTTAAAGGGGGACCCTCAAATTTGCAAATTATAAATGAAAGCAGTAATTGGAAAGATGGAAAACAGGGGTTTGGAAAAATATGGCACAAAAATATTGGGTAACTCAAGAGCAAGTGCACCCTCTACAAAGGCACCCATAAATGAGACCATATGAACCCTTGTATGTCAAGGACCCCACACTTAGAAGTCTTGCCCCAAAATCCACCTCACACTCACTACATGATTTAGATAGGTTCCTCTTGGGAAACATACTTTGACTTGGGGATTGGCTTACCCAATAGGGCACCATGAAACCCCTCTCATACCTAAACTAGGAAAAAATTATAAGGTCTTTTAGCATTTGTTTGATTTGAAAGGAGGGGGGGAGGGGGTTGATGCACATGTTTGGGTGGTTCTTGTATTAGATATAGCTTACTTTCCATGATTGTGACTTATGGACCCTTGGAGGGCACATTTGTTTTTCTTTGTAGGACCTTTCCTGGTGAAGAAGTATTTGTGGGGACATGACTTTGTTTGGACCTCCATGAGGTCTTTGGATCCCAATGATGGATGTTAGATCCCACGTCTGGGGCACATGAGATGATGGACATTGCACCTTGAGGATGTAGGGTGTTGCCTTTGGAGGAACCTTGGCATGACTAGATGATGAGATCCCACCATTTTCCACTTGGACATTGGCCTTTGGAGGCCTAGATATCACTTTCCTAGACCATGACATCACCCTTGAAGGGATAGAGCTTGATGGATATGGTTCCAGAGATGGTTTGATGGAGGACACTTGGCATGGCACTTTGGCACTAGATGGCTTGACGTATGGCCTTGGGAGGCCTAATGTTCCACCTTGCAGCCTCAACGTTACCTTCCTAGAGCTCAATGTCACCCCCTTAGGGC
Organism: Picea engelmannii; assembly: GCA_009831015.1. NCBI lineage: Eukaryota > Viridiplantae > Streptophyta > Pinopsida > Pinales > Pinaceae > Picea > Picea engelmannii. Next base: position 51,189 of record ML799963.1, on the reverse strand, counting down.
ATGACATCACCCTTCTAGGGTTTTATCTTATGTAAAATTTGAATTTTGTAAATTAAAAGGGAAAAATTAAGAAGTAGGATCCATCATGAAAAGACATGACTTTTCAATTGAGTCTTTTCATGGTTAGGATTTCCCATATAAATATGACTAACCAAAGACTCATTTTATCATCACAACTTTTCCTCACACAAGTGAGAAGTGGTCTGAAATTTTTGCCCTTTTTGAGGTTATTGGTCTCTTTTACTCATGCGCTAGCCTTTGGATGACAAGTGTTGGATATCTCTTGCTGATTTTTGCTGGAATTTTCTACAATTAGGGTTTCCTCTTGTCATTGTCTTGGTGAAGTAAGTAAATTTATGCAATTTTCATGTCATTAATTCTTTGTTGTGAATTTACTTGTTCATATTAAAGATTATGTGTTTGGATAAAACCATAAGAGAGGAGAAAAAGTTGATTCCTCCTCTCACAAGGATAGTTTCATCCATAAATTTGTGAAGGAAACCCTACCTAGATCTAAGCTCCTAAAGCCCTAAAGTGCTAGCACTTTAGGAGTTTGATTCTAGACACTTGTTTTGACATTATTGAAGAATCTAAGAAGGGAAGAAAGAATTGTTAGAGCCCAAAAGTGCATGCACTCTAGCAACCTCTTCTTGAAATCTAAGGCCCTAAGGTACTATCACTTTAGATTTCAAGCCCTTTCTCTTATACATTGCTATCATCATTCTCCAATTATATTCTATTGATGTTGTAAAGGATTCCATAGCCCAAAAGGCACTAATCTACCCTCTCTCTAGTAAAGAAAGTGATCAAATATCTCTCTTTTGTCATTCTCTTAAGCTATCCACTAACATTGCTAACTCTAACTAGTGCTAATTCACTAAATTACTTGTGGTTGTTGCAAATCTTTGCTCTAGCCATCTAATTTGCTTCATTTTGTTGCATACACTAGTGTAATCATAGCTAACATACTCATAATTTGTTTGAAACACTTGGATATTGATCTATTGGACATGTGCTAAATTTTCCATCTCATTTCATGCAATTATGATCTCTCTAACTTGTTATTGTTACAAAACTATAATTGTTGTTGTGAACTGATATATTGTTACAATTTTGTATCAACATTGATAAATTTTCACTGTCTATTTTCTATTGATGTGTTACTTGCACATCGGTATTTGGAAATCACTATACATATGCTATAATTGTTCTTGTTCCAAGCAAGTACCTGAAACATCCTTTTCTTCCTCAATTTCACAAATGTAGACTTTGACTTAGTTGATCAAGAGAGGGGGTGGTAGGATTGGCTACAATACTTGCTACTTTGATCCCTTGAGGTCATTAGGGAAGCCTTCCTTGTGGTAGACCTCTTCCATCACTAAAACGAGGGGATTTCTTACTAAGGTGACAGTGGTAATATTTTTTATAGTTACACAGATTTGGGGACTTGTGTTGGGGCTTTGGCATTGTTAGAAATTCAAGGGCAAACTAGAAACATAAATATCATTTTAATTTTATTTACTACAGTAGATATAGATCAAAAATAAATTCAAAAATTTCTGAAGAAAACCAAACAGAAACAATATGATGGATCTGAACATTACTAATGAAAACAAATATGACCCATATCTGAACATTAACTTCAACAAAAAATAGATCTGATCATGAGCAAAAACAAGAAAAAGATTTGAACATTACCTTAGCCAAAAACAAAGAACAAATTTACCCGATGTGCTTGTTGTTGTCCTATTTTTTGTATGCTCAGAAAAATCTATAATGGTCATGGATCAAACCCTCAAGGGTAGATCTCATCATGATCTTGTGGATAGTTTTTCCAAGAATAAATTTAGGTAGATCTCAAAAACCAATCAGCATACTAGAGGGTTGATATAAAAACACCAATGATCAAACTAGAGGCTGGAAGAAACCAACTAACAGCTCTTAAAAAAAATTGTTCAAGAAGGGACTGTTACAACAAAAATAGGTGGCATAAAATAGGGCTTCCACAACAAACCCTGATGAGGGTGATGAAGGTTGTAACTAGGTGACAGCAATTAGGTGGCAGTAGATCTAAGGAAAATGGTATTTTGAAGGTGGCAACAACAACAATAAGGAGGTAGGAAGATAGTGGCTGCAATAGGTGGCACCAAAAGAAGAGGGGAAACAATAGTAAAACCCCAATCAGAAAAACCTCAAACAACAAACCCCAATTAGAAACCACACACAGTGGCAGGCTAGGGAAGAGAGGAGAGGAGGGGCCACAACCAAAAACTTAGCAAGAGATATATCCAAGAGGGTGTTGCACCCCTAAATCATCAAGAGGAAGACAGATCCAGGGTGACTGCACCCTACACCAACAACAAGGAGGGAAACAACTCCATTAAACAACAAGAACAAGGACCTCACACCCTAACCAAGATTTGCAACAAGTATCTAAGGAAGTCGCACCACTATACCAACAAAGAAACCAAAACCAAGGAGGTCGCACCACTATTCCAAATTGAAGCAAGGAGAGGCCGCAACAAAAGTCATACTAAGTGAAATATTTGAGGGAGAATGATAGTGTAAGTGAGAGAGGGGAGGTGGTCTCCTTTTATAGTTTAGGTAGAGGTTAGGGTTAACTAAACTAACCCTAACTTTAAGGTTAAATTAAAACCCAATAATAAAACAAATTAAAACAATTAATATTTTAATCATAAAAATATTAATTAGAAAGTCAACAAGTCAAGGTGACTAGGAAATACCAACACCACATAAACATTAAGGACATGGCTCAAGAAAGGGGGTGCAATAAGACAAAGTCAAAGGGGTCTTCTTCAATGGAAAAATGTCCACAAGGATCTCTTGATAACTTATAATCTTTTATCATCCCATAATAAGAGGAAGTTCAATGATGTGATCATGCCCTTATTCTTAACTACTCCTAGGTCTCATGGACCATCCCAAAAGAGAATAATATCACACATCATCACGTCTCGATACTTAACCAACAATTTCCTGGTCCGAAACTAGGATACCCCAAAACACATTTGGGGGCCTAGATCACCACTAGGTTCTTATCCACCAAGGTACACAACCAACGATCAATCCAAGCATGAGAAAGGATTCCCTAGAACACATCCAAGGGCCCTAGAACACATCTAGGGACTTATATCATCAAACTTCTTGGTCCTTGACCAAGAACTTCCTGGTCCCAGACCAAGATACCCCAAAATGTGTCTGGGGGGCCTAGATCACCACTAGGGTCTTATCCACCAAGGTACACAACCAAGGATCAATCCAAGCACCAAGCAAGGATTCCCTGGAACACATCCAGGGGCCCTAGAACACATCTAGATAATTATATCTTCAAATTGCTTGGTCCTTGACCAAGAACCCCAACAATACACTAGGGGCCCTCACTATAGTCTTTTGGAATGGCTCTAACTGCTTGGTCCTATACCAATAACCACAGGAGTGTATTGGGGGACCTAGATCTCAGCTAGGGTCTTTTCCATCCTCCCATATAATGGCTCTTGCAACTGCTTAATTTTAACACACCCTCTCAGCAAGAGAGGCATTCTCAGCAACACCAAGCTTGTCTTGAAAGTACACAAACTTTGTCAACGACAAAGGCTTGGTCGAAATAAATGAAGTTTGTTCCGTTGTCGGAGCATACTGAATACTGAGAATGTTCTTCTGCACTATGTCCCAAACATAGTGATATCTCATCTCAATGTGTTTCGTTCTATAATGAAAACACAGGAATCTCGAAGAGCTTTACACAGCTCTGGTTATCACTATGAATTATTGTGGGTTCCAGCTCATCACTGAATAAGTCTGAGAGTATCTTTCTAATACAAGTAGATATCGGTGGCCACCCACCTTTTCCAACTAGGTCAAAACATTTTTTTGGAAATTTTGACAATTTATTATTTTTGGCAGTTTTTCGGGTCCTAAACTTTCGGAGCTGTTTTGAGGCCCTAAACGACGTTTTTTGGGCATCTACCCACTGAAAAATATCATCAAAATATCATTATAATATTTTCTTCCAACAGTTGTAGTCCTCAGATAGATATTTCTAACAATATATCATATGCGTCAAACGGAGATAGTATGTCAAAGTTATGACCTCGAGAAATTGATTTACCAATTTACCACGACGGGGCCCACATGACTTTTGGCGCTTCATCTCCTAGGGTTATGTTTTTGGATTTTTAGGGTTTTTGACATTCTTGATTATTGTAAAAAGGCCTTCAGAGCCTCATTGTAATCATCTTCTTGTGAATGCGAGTAGTCGTCACATCTCTTCTTAGAGATAAGCTGCCACCTTTCGAGCGAGTCTTTCACTCTGTATTTTTACAGTCGTTGTACATTTCTTTCATTAATAGAAATCGTGTATTACTGTATCTCTGTGTTTATGGTTGTATCTTTGATACCTTTCTGTTATATTATTGGATATACGCGATATCTCTGTGCATTTCTTTATTATATCTCCGCTCTCATTTCGTGCCGAAAATAATCCAGATCAGTGGTATCAAAGCAGGCTGCTCTTGATCATTTTTCAATGCATGTCCCCAACGAGGTCCAAGTATATCAAGTTGGGTCTCGAGCTTGTCTCTCTTGAATACAATCGCTCTCGCATGCATAAGAAACCCTCCATGGTAGAAGAAAAGAAAAACAACGGAGGAGACGATTCTATCAATCTGTTTCTTGAGTAAGATCTCACGCAACAGAGGGACGAAATGATGGAGAATTTTTTCCACATCCTTCAATGCATGTCGATAACAACAGGTGCATCTTCATCAAACAGCCACTTTGGAAGCACCTCTCCTTTTAAGGTACAGGTTAATTTTGATATTCCTGTATTTGAAGGTCAGATAGATGCAGATGCCCTAGACAAATGGTTAAATCTGTTAGAAGGTTATTTTTATGTTCATAATTTTTTCGACAAAGAAAAGATCACATTCACACTCCCTAAATCTCTCCCCCATGTCAAAAATTGGTGGGAAACTTACTAGGATCAAAGTTCCACAAAGGTGTCTAGAATATATGGGGTCGAGCCCACTTGGGATTTTTCTGTGGATGCAGTAAAGGAACAGTATTACCCCATTGGGAACTATGAGGACCAGTACATGAGATGGATCACGTTGTAGCAAAAGAGGGGCCAAGCAGTTCTGGAGTTTATCAATACCTTCCATACCTTGTGCACCAAGGTGGGTATCAAAGACTTCGAACGACATTTGGTTCTGAAATACCGTGGGGCTATACACAGATACATCCAAACTGAAATGATTATCGATATGCTGTCAAAATCGAGTAGAAATTTAAGCACCAGAACAAACGGGAGTTCGGGTCTACAAATCCACAACAACCAAAGTATGACAAAGACGACCCTAACAAACAGTCTCTCGGAAATCAGTCCAAGCCACAGGAAAAGAAGGGTCCCTAAAAGACAAAGAAGGACACAAGAAAATGGTGTGATTTCCAATAAATCCCATGGCACAACACCGATGAATGTCCCTCAAAATAGTCATTGGTGGCTGATATCAAAGACAAGGAATTGAACCCTGATTCGGAATTTCATTCTGAAAATTTTGGTAAAAGACAAATCATCGATGCAGACCCCACTGTTATTGTTGCGATCGCAACAATTCAACCAGAAGAACCAACAGATCCTGAAGAGGGGGAGCGCCTTTTTCATTCACAGATGTGGGTGAAGGGGACCCCGTTGCATTTTATTATTGATAGCGGAATCCAGAAGAACCTCATCTCAGCAGAGGTCGTCAAACAGTCGGGATTGTCGACAACACCACACCCAGAGCCATACAACATCGGGTGGCTTCACCAAGGACAAGATCTGCATGTCAGCCAGCAGTGTCAATTGTCATATGACATCCAACCCTTCAAGGATGAGGTATTATGTGATGTTTCCCCACTAGATGTTTGTGATGTTCTTTTGGACCAACCATATATGTCAATATGCCATGTTGTTTATGAGTCTCGACCCTGCAGTGTCATTGTTTCTCTGGGGAGTCATCTCTATAGAATACCAGAGGTAGTTCCAACTAGTGTTCCACTTAAACAATGTCTCAAGGTAGTATCTCATATTGCAAAATTCAGCATCTTCACAATCTGTTCAAAAGGGGAACAGAAGGACACTACAACCACTACAGTCTCACCCCAAGCACTTTCTATCCAACAGAAGCAGGTCAACAAGGTTGCAACAAAGCGCAACAATTCCTTCTGCACACTAACCTCTCATGTAACTCGACTTGTTGAAAAGACTCAGCCTCAACATGTTCATGACCGCCTTCCACAAACCGAGCAACGTGACATCTCCAGCAAGGCAAGCAACTCACCAAGATTCAAATTCAGCAAATGTTTCCCTCTCTCCCCTGGGAACTCAATGCAATGGAGACCATTTCTTCCTAAGGGAGGATTGATCCAGGTGGATATTGGTGGCCACCCACCTTTTCCAACTGGCTCAAAATAGTTTTCTAGCAATTTTGGCAATTTACTATTTTTGACATTTTTTCGGGTCCTGAACTTCTAGAGCCGTTTTGAGGCCCTAAATGACGTTTTTTAGGCATCTATCAATTGGAAATTAATGGAATAATTTATGTTAATCGTTGAAGTCTTCGGATAGATATTTCTAACGATATATCATATGCGTCAAACGAAGATAGTATGCCAATGGTACGACCATGGGAAATTGACGTACCAATTTACCCCGAGGGGGACCACATGACTTTTGGCGCTTCATCTCTTAGGGTTAGGTTTTTGGATGTTTAGGGTTTTTGAAATTCTTGTTTATTGTAAAAAGGCCTTCAGATCCTCATTGTAATCATGTTATTGTGAATGCGAGTAGCCGTCACATCTCTTCTCAGAGATAAGAAGCCACCATTCGAGCGAGTCTTTCACTCTATATTTTTACAATCTTTGTACATTTCTTTCATTAATATAAATCGTCTATTATTGTATATTTGTGTTTATGGTTGTATCTCTGATACATTTCTGTTATATTATTGGATATCCGTGATATCTGTATGCATTTATTTATTATATCTTCGCTCTCATTTCGTGTCGAAAATAATCTGGATCAGTGGTATCAGAGCAGGCTACTCTTGATCATTTTTCAGTGCATGTCCCTGACGAGGTCCGAGTATAGAAAGTTGGGTCTCGACCTTGTCTCTCTTGAAGAAAATCTCTCTCGCACGCCCAATAAACCCTCCATGGTGGAAGAAAAGAAAACGACAGAGCAAAAGATTCTATCAATATGTTTCTTGAGCAAGCTCTCACGCGAAAGAGGGATGAAATGATGGAGAATTTTTCCCACATCCTTTAATGTCTGTCGATAGCAACAGGTGCATCTTCATCAAACAACCACTTTGGAAGCACCTCTCCTTTCAAGGTACAGGTTAATTTTGATATTCCCATATTTGAAGGTCAGATAGATGCGGATGCCCTAGACAAATGGTTAAATCTGTTAGAAGGTTAATTTTTCGTTTATAATTTTTACGACAGGGAAAATATCACCTTCACACTCCTTAAATCTCTCCCCCATGTTAAAAATTGGTGGGAAACTTACTAGGAGAAAATTTCCACAAAGGAGTCTGGAATATATGGAGTCGAGCCCACTTGGGATTTTTTTGTGGATGCGGTAAAGGAACAGTATTACCCTGTTGGCAACTATGAGGACCAGTACATGAGATGGACCACGTTGTGGAAAGAGAGGGGCCAAGTAGCTCGAGAGTTCACCAATACCTTCCATACCTTGCGCTCCAAGATGGGTATCAAAGACTCTGAACGAAATATTGGTTATGAAATACCGTGGGGATCTACACAGATACATCCAAACTGAAATGGATTTTCTGGACATCTCATCACTCGATGTTGCTTATCGATATGTTGTTAAAATCGAGTAGAAATTTAAGCACCAGAACAAATGGGAGTTCGTCTCTGCAAATGCGCAACAACCAAAGTATGACAAAGACGACCCTAACAAACAGTTTCCTGAAAACTAGTCCAAGCCACAGGAAAAAAAAGGGTCACGGGAAGACAAAGAAGGACACCAAAAAATGGTGTGATTTCCACAAAAGACTCTGGCACAACACCGATGAATGTCGCTCAAAACATTCATTGGTGGCTGAGATCAAAGACAAGGAGTTGAACCCTGATTCTAAATCTGATTCTGAAGATACTGGTAAAAGACAAATCATAGACGGAGACTCCATTGCTATTGTTGCGACCGCAGCAATTCAACCAGAAGAACCAACAGATCCTGAAGAGGGGGAGCACCTTTTTCATTCACAAATGTGGGTGAAGGGGACCTTGCTTAATTTTATTGTTGATAGCAGAAGCCAGAAGAACCTCATCTCATCAGAGGTCGTCAAACAGTTGGGGTTGTCGAAAACACCACACCCCCATCCATACAACATTGGGTGGCTTCGCCAAGGATGAGATATTCGTGTCAGCCAGCAATGTCGATTGTCATATGGCATCCAACCCTTCAAGGATAAGGTATTATGTGATGTTTCCCCACTGGATATTTGTGATGTTCTCTTGGGCCAACCATATATGTAGAAGCACCATGATGCTTATGAGTCTTGACACCGCAGTGTCATTATTTCTCTGGGGGGTCATCTCTATGGAATACCATAGGTATTTTCGACTATTGTTCCACCTAAACAGTGTCGCAAATTAGTATCTCATAGTGCAAAAGTTAGCTTCTTCACAATCTGCTCAAAAGGGGAACAGAAGGACACTGCAACCACTACAGTCTCGCCCCAAGCACCTTCTATCCAACAGAAGCAGGTCGACAAGGTTGCAGCAAAGCGCAAAGATTCCTTCTGCAAAAAGACCTCTCATGTAGCTCGACTTTTTGAACAGACTCAGCCTCAACAGGTTCGTAACCACCTTCCACAAACCGAGCAGTGCAACGTCTCCGGCAAGGTAAGTAACTCACCAAGATTCAGATTTAGCAAACGCTTCCCTCTATCCCCTGGGACCTCAACGCAATGGAGACCATTTCTTCCTAAGGAGGGAGAAATGATATAGGTGGATATAGTTGGACACCCACCTTTCCCAACTAGCTCAAAACAGTTTTCTAGCAATTTTGGCAATTTTGGCAATTTACTATTTTTGGCAGTTTTTCGAGTCCTAAACTTCCATAGCCGTTTTGAGGCACTAAACGACGTTTTTTGGGCATCTAGCGATAGAAACTCAACATATTATTTTTCACCAACAGTTGTAGTCATCAGATAGATATTTCTAATGATGTATCATATGTGTCAAACGGAGATAGTATTCCAAAGTTATAACCTCGAGAAATTGATGTACCAATTTACCCCGACGAGGCCCACATGACTTTTGGTGATTCATCTCCTAGGGTTAGGTTTTTGGATGTCTAGGGTTTTTGACATTCCTGTTTATTGTAAAAAGGCCTTTAGATCCTCATTGTAATCATCTTCTTGCAAATGCAAGTAGTTGTCACATCTCTTCTCAAAGATAACCTACCACCATTTGAGGGAGTCTTTCACTCTGTATTTTTACAATTTCTGTACATTTCTTTCATTAATAGAAATCGTGTATAACAGTATCTCTGTGTTTATGGTTGTATCTTTGATACATTTCTGCTATATTATTGGATATCTGTGATATCTCTATGCATTTCTTTATTATATCTCCGCTCTCATTTCGTGTCGAAAATAATCCAGATCAGTGGTATCAGAGCAAGCTGCTCTTGATCATTTTTCAGTGCATGTCCACGACGAGGTCCGAGTATAGCAAGTTGGGTATCAAGCTTGTCTCTCTTGAAAACAATCGCTCTCGCACACCCAAGAAACCTTCCATGGCGGAAGAAAAGAAAAACGACGGAGCAAACGATTCTATCAATTTGTTGCTTGAGCAAGCTCTCACATGACAGAGGGACGAAATGATGGAGAATTTTTCCCACATCCTTCAACGCATGTTGATAGCAACAGGTGCATCTTCATCAAACAACCACTTTGTAAGCACCTCTCCTTTAAAGGTATAGGTTAATTTTGATATTCCTGTATTTGAAGGTCAGATAGATGCAGATGCCCTAGAAAAATGGTTAAATCTGTTAGAAGGTTATCTTTATGTTCATAATTTTTCCGACTGGGAAAAGATCACCTTCGCACTCCTTAAAGCTCTCCTCCATGTCAAACATTGGTGGGAAACTTACTGGGAGAAAATTTCCATAGAGGAGTCTGGAATATATGGGGCCGAGCCCACTTGAGATTTTTTTGTGGATGCAATAAAGGAACAGTATTACCCTGTTGGAAACTATGAGGACCAGTACATGAGATGGATCACGTTGTGGCAAGAGAGGGGCCAAATAGTTCTGAAGTTCACCAATACCTTCCATACCATGCGCACCAAGATGGGTCTCAAAGACTTTGAACGACATTTGGTTATGAAATACTGTGGGGCTCTACACTGATACATCCAAACTGAAATGGATTTTCTGGACATCTCATCACTCGCTGATGCTTATCGATATGTTGTTAAAATCGAGCAGAAATTTAAGCACCAGAACAAACGAAAGTTCGGGTCTACAAATATGCAACAAGAAAAGTATGACAAAGATGGCCCTAACAAACAGTCTCCCAAAAACCAGTCCAAGCCACGGGAAAAGAAGGGTCACGGGAAGACAAAGAATGACACTGGAAAATGGTGCGATTTCCACAAAAGCCCCCGACACAACACCGATGAATGTCACTCAAAACAGTCATTGGTAACCGAGATCAAATACAAGGAGTCGAACCCTGATTCAGAATCTGATTCTGAAAATACTGGTAAAAGACAAATCATCGACGCAGACCCCACTGCTATTGTCGTGGTCGCAGTAATTCAACCAGAAGAACCAACGGATCCTTAAGAGGCCTTTTTCATTCACAGATGTGGGTGAAGGGAACCCTGCTGCATTTTATTACTGATAGAAGAAGCCAGAAGAACCTCATCTCAGCAGAGTTCATCAAACAATTGGGATTGTCGACAACACCACACCCACAACCATACAACATAGGGTGGCTTTTCCAAGGATGAGATCTTTTTGTCAGCCAACAGTGTCGATTGTCATACTGCATACAACCCTTCAAGGATGAAGTATTATGTGATGTTGTCCCACTAGATTTCTGTGATGTTCTCTTGGTCCAACCATATATGTGAAAGCGCCATGTTGTTTATGAGTCTCGACCCCGCAGTGTCATTGTTTCTCTGCGGGGTCATCTCTATAGAATACCAGAGGTAGTTCCGACTATTGTTCCACCGTTGCCTCTTTCCCCTGGGAACTCAACGCAATGGAGACCATTGCTTCCTAAGGAGGGAGGATTGATCCGGGTGGATATCACTGGCCACCCACCTTTTCCAACTGGCTCAAAAAAGTTTTCTGACAATTTTGACAATTTACTATTTTTGACAGTTTTTCGGGTCCTGAACTTCCGATAGCCGTTTTGAGGCCCTAAACAACGTTTTTTGGGCATCTGTCGGTCGGAAAATATCATCAAAATATCATCACAATATTTTCTACCAATAGTTGTAGTCCTCGAATAGATATTTCTAAGGATGTATCATATGCGTCAAACGAATATAGGATGCCAAAGTTACGACCCCAGGAAATTGATGTACCAATTTACCCTGACGGGGCCCACATTACTTTTGGCGCTTCATCTCCTAGGGTTAGATTTTTTGATGTATAAGGTTTTTGGTATTCATGTTTATTCTAAAAAGGCCTTCAGAGCCTCATTGTAATCATCTTCTTGAAAATGTGAGTAATTGTCACATCTCTTCTCAGAGATAAGCTACCACCATTCGAGCGAGTCTTTCACTCTGTATTTTTACAATCTCTGCACATTTCTTTCATTAATAAAAATCATATAATATTGTATCTCTATGTTTATGGTTGTATCTCTGATACGTTTTTGTTATATTAATTGATATCTATGATATCTCTCTACATTTCTTTATTATATCTCTGCTCTCATTTCATGCTAAAAATAATCTAGATCAGTGGTATCAGAGTAGGATGCTCTTGATCATTTTTCAGTGCATGTTCCTGACGAGGTCCAAGTATATAAAGTTGGGTCTCGAGCTTGTCTCTCTTGAATACAATCACTCTCGCACGTCCAAGAAACCCTCCATGGCAGAAGAAAAGAAAAACAACAGAGCAGAGGATTCTGTCAATCTATTGCTTGAGCAAGCTCTCATGCAACAGAGGGACGAAATGATGGAGAATTTTTCCCACATCCTTCAACACCTACCGATAGGAACAAGCCCATCTTCATCAAACAACCACTTTGGAAGCACATCTCCTTTCAAGGTACAGGTTAATTTTGATATTCTCATATTTGAAGGTCGGATAGATGCGGATGCCCTAGACAAATGGTTAAATCTGTTAGAAGGTTATTTTTTTGTTCATAATTTTTCTAACAGGGAAAAGATCACCTTTGCACTCCTTAATGCTCTCCCCCATGTCAAACATTGGTGGGAAACTTACTAGGAGCAAAGTTCCATAGAGGATTCTGGAATATATGGGGTCGAGCCCACTTGAGATTTTTTTTGTGGATGCGGTAAAGAAACAATATTACCCTGTTGGAAACTATGAGGACCAATACATGAGATGGAATACGCTGCGGCAAGAGAGGGGCCAAGCAGTTCCAGAGTTCACCAATATGTTTCATACCTTGCACACTAAGTTGGGTATCAAAGACTCCGAACGACACTTGGTTCTGAAATATCGTCGGGCTCTACATAGATACATCCAAATAGAAATGTATTTTCTAGACATTTCATCACTCGGTGCAGCTTATCAATATGTTGTTAAAATTGAGAAGAAATTTAACACTAGAAAAAACGGTAGCTCGGTCTGCAAATCTGCAACAACTAAAGTATGAAAAAGACGGCCCTAACAAACAATCTTCTGAAAACCAGTCCAAGCCACAAGAAAAGAAGGGTCACGAGAAGACAAAGAAGGACACTGGAAAATGGCGTGATTTCCACACAAGCCCATAGCACAACACCGATGAATTTCGCTCAAAACAGTCACTAGTGGCCGAGATCAAAGACAAGGAGTCGAACCCTGATTCAGAATCTGATTATGAAAATATTGGTAAAAGACAGATCATCGACGCAGACCCCACTACTATTGTCACGGCTGCGGCAATTCAACCAGAAGAACCAACATATCCTGAAGAGGGGGAGTGCCTTTTTCATTCACAGATGTGGGTGAAGGGGACCCCGCTGCATTTTCTTGTTGATAATGGAAGCCAGCAGAACATCATCTCAGCAGAGGTCGTCAAACAGTTGGGATTGTTGACAACACCACTCCCGCAGCGATACAACATCGGGTGGCTTCGCCAAGGACGAGATCTTCGTGTCAGCCAACAATGTTGATTGTCATGCGGCATCCAACCCTTAAAGGATGAGGTATTATGTGATGTTGCCCCACTGGATGTCTGTAATGTTCTCTTGGGCCAACCATATATGTGGAAGTGCCATGATGTTTATGAGTCTCGATCTCGCAGTTTCATTGTTTCTCTGGGGGGTCATCTCTATAGAATACCAGAGGTAGTTCTGACTATTGTTCCACCTAAACAATGTCACAAGGTAGTATCTCGTACTGCAAAATTCAACTTCTTCACAATCTGTTCAAAAGGGGAACAGAAGGACACTGCAACCACTACAGTCTCGCCCCAAGCACCTTCTATCCAACAGAAGCAAGTCGACAAGGTTACAGCAAAGCGCATAGATTCCTTTTGGACACAGACCTCTCATGTAGCTCGACTTGTTGAACAGACTCAGCCTCAACAAGTTTGTGACCACCTTCCACAAACCGAGCAACACGACGTCTCCAACAAGGTAAGCATCTCACCAAGATTCAGATTTAGCAAACGCTTCCCTCTCTCCCCTCGGAACTCAACTCAATGGAGACCATTGCTTCCTAAGGAGGGAGGATTGATCCAGGTGGATATCGGTGGTCACCCACCTTTTCCAACTGTCTCAAAACAATTTTCTGACAAATTTGACAATTTACTATTTTTGGCATATTTTCGGGTCTTAAACTTCTGGAGCCGTTTTGAGGCCCTAAATGATGTTTTTTGGGCATATAACGATTGAAAATTAGCATTTTATTTTTATTAATAGTGATATTCCTCGGATATATCTTTCTAACGATGTATCATATGCGTCAAACGGAGATAGTATGCCAAAGTTACGACCCCGGGAAATTGATGTACCAATTTACCCCGAGGGGGCCCACACGACTTTTGGCGCTTCATCTCCTACGGTTAGGTTTTTTTATGTCTAGGGTTTTTGACATTCCTGTTTATTGTAAAAAATCTTTCAGAGCCTCATTGTAATCATCTTCTTGCGAATGTGAGTATCCGTCACATCTCTTCTCAGAGATAACCTGCCACCATTCGAGCGAGTCTTTCACTCTGTATTTTTACAGTCTTTGTACATTTCTTTCATTAATAAAAATCATGTATTACTCTATCTCTGTGTTTATGGTTGTATATCTGATACGTTTCTATTATATTATTGGATATCTGTGATATCTCTGTGCATTTATTTATTATATCTTCGCTCTCATTTCGTGTCGAAAATAATCTGGATCAGTGGTATCAGAGAAGGTTGTTCTTTATCATTTTTCAGTGCATGTCCCCGACGAGGTCTGAGTATAGCAAGTTGGGTCTCGAGCTTGTCTCTGTTGAAGATAATTTCTCTCGCACGCCCAAGAAACCTTCCATGGTGGAAGAACAGAAAAACGACGGAGCAGACGATTCTATCAATCTATTGCTTGAGCGAGCTCTCATGTGACAGAGGGACGAAATAATGGAGAATTTTTCCCACATCCTTCAACGCATGTCAATAGCAACAGGCGCATCTTCATCAAACAACCACTTTGGAAGCACCTCTCCTTTCAAGGTACAGGTTAATTTTTATATTCCCGTATGTAATGTTCCCAAGCCAATATGACAGGAACATCATGGTTTTGGTGCATTTTTAAACCTTTTCTAAGTGTCGTATTTCGTCAAACACTTTGTTGATTTACTTATTCGTTATGTGTTTACTTGCAGGTTGACCTCTTGATTTCGGCCTTAGGGTTTATGTTCAATAATCACTCATAGATATGAAGATTCAATCAATTAAAGTACAATATACACCAAATATGGAATCAATAGCAAGATCTAACCTATATTAATATAATGAGTAAGAACCTGATACAAGAGTAAGGTCAATCTGAATGCTCAACAGATGGCTCCAATAAGCACAATAGAAGTTGCTACAAAATGCTCCAAATAGAAGACTACAAACCTCCAAAGGTCGAATACTCAATGAAGACCAGTGCAAGAATAGATCTGAGTTGTATGAAGTGCCAAACCCCCAAGCTGGAAGATGCCATTCCCTGTTGGAACATTGAATGGCCTCAACAATTCGGCCATGCTACCAAAGATGTCTAATCACTCCAGTAATATGTCAAACAGTAGATCGGGTGAAGGAAAGAACAACCCAGGTGCTCAAATCTCCAAGATCCCTCTCAAACTCCTGGATCTGACTCTCCTCCAAGGAATGGTGTGCCCTTCTAAATGCCTGAAACCCTAGATAATTCGACCTCCTTCCTAGAGACCTCCAAATTCTCCACAAATTGCTAGAATGATAGATCAAGGCACATCAAGGAAAACCCAAGTGCTCAAATCATCAAAGAACCTGTTGGACCCTTGGATCTAGCCACACTCCAAAGAATGATGTGCCCTCCTCTTGGGGATATCATCCCACTCTCAATATAAATCAATCCTCCATCAAAATACCTCTGGAAGCAACCAAGTATGGAGATATGGCACCTGCAAGGAAAACCCAAATGCTCAATTCTCCAAGAGACCTCTCAAACTCCTACAATGAACTTTCCTTCAATGAATGGTGCGCCCCCCTTGCTGGAAACCCCCATTGGTGCACCCTCCTTCTCTTCATGTGCCTGTGGCTGGTGCAAAACCCTCCTAGATTGAGTAGATATGAACTAGAATGGTGTGTGGGAGTATTGCATCCCTGAGACCAATCTTGGGACAAAATAGGTGGAATCTTTCACCACCGAATTGTCCTCTAGGGTTTGTTAAGTCAAAACCCTCAAAACCCCCAAGGTATGGGCTCTCTAGCTAGAAGCTAGATATCAAAATGATAATCATACATGAATGAGAGAATAGAGGCCCTTGCCTCTCTTTTATATGTCCTTCTCACCTTGTCCCTCCAAAGTGACTTTCATTTTATTAATATTTAATTAATTAAATAAATCACTTTAATTAATGAATTAACCTTTTTACCTCTGTATAGCGCCTTATCTCTCCTAGTGGCTTCTCTGGCCACTGAAAGTCACTTCTCACCATCCTATCATGTAGTGTTTATCCTCTCGATTCCAATGAGCTATTACACTAAGAGGTTCCTCCAAGTATTGTGCCCAAAATGGCCTCTTCAATGAATTTAATTGACCTATAGCTCAAAGTACTCAAAATCATGGAAATCGTCGGAATGCAACGAAACCAATGCCAATTTGTGTGGAATGGATCATAATGATGAAATAGTATGAGTGATGCAAGCCTGACCCCAAAATACCTCTCAATAATCTTTGTACTCGCTATAACCTCCATCTGGTTATTCTGGTCATCATAACCCTTTGTAATGTATTGATGTCCCAAAGTGGGGACATTACAATCATCCCTGCTAGAATATTGCTTGTCCTCAAGCAATAACCAAATCCCTCCAAGTATAATACCAGGATCCCATGTCCACTTGTGGGACACACAATAGACCCCATCCAAAGATGAACTATCACGCACTCTGCTCCCTGGGTCCCATATCAAGACATGAACTGCAATCCCCTCGGAAGCATAATCCTGAAATATATCAACACCATGAAACTCCTGCATATGACACATGACCTCATCCCTGACTGAGTCCATCCTCCAAGATACTACCAAGATCAACACAGCCTCCATCAACCTCCCATGTTGATGCTAGAATGAGGTTCTATCAGACCTATGTGAGACACCCTCAAGTTATGTGCTCTCCTCAACAATAAAGCTCAATGGAAATTCAAGAAAATTTTCCCCTGCAAAGGTCCATTCGCCCTTGTCAGTCACTGAAATGATCAACCTTGCAATCCATGGGTCCCATGCTAGCCTCTGTCGAAGATCACCATGTTGACACTACACTATGTTGGCCATGCCTGGCTTCTCCCTATATATAGACTGGATCCTCCACTCCTGGATCCTCAAGTTGAAGTACCTCATGTTGTCCAGAAGCTGTATCTGTAAAATTATCTATGTGGAAGTAGTACCTGCCCAACCATCTCCATGTCCGATCATGATGATCAAGAGTGAAAAGTTTCCTTGCTCCAGAGGACAAGTCCTCGCAGGCCCACTCCAAACCAACCCATGGTGGAGTATGTGTCTCTCTGGCGCAACCTGGGTCATCATGTAATGAAACATCTTGCTAACCCAGTGAACTCCCGGATCCCATGGAAAACTTGGAAGTTTATCACTTCCAATCTCCTCTAACTGCCCCTGTGTGATACTGATCACTGTCAAAATCCCTTTGTGCTCATCTGCTATCACCTGGCCTATGATGTTCACCATCACACACCAAATCTCAACTAGCTACTTATGATGATCCACCTCTATCTCGTTGGATGCCATAAAAACACTCATGTCAGGTGGTCTTGGCCTAGATACTCCCCATGTCCTCAGCTAGTGTCTATCTCTCCTCATGTTGTTGCCCATAATAAAAGTGTTGAGAGAGGATAACAAAGACATATGTAGCTAGCCGTAGGACTGAAAAATACCATCTTCCTTGGTCAATCCCAAGGATTCAACCAAAATCACGTCTATCGATACCCATGATAAATGTTCTCCTGTAGTCATCACTAAACCCCAATCATCAAGTGAAACCGGAAGTAAATCCTCCAACTGCTGGTACTCCCCTAAGTGTGTCTCCTCCCTGTAATCCAATACATCCATCTGAATCTGACTACATATCTCGACATGTCTCTGTGAACTATCACTCATCATTGTATGCCCCTGCATACTCATGTCATCTCTTGTATGCTCCTATTGCATCATAGATCCTGGGAGTCCTACTGGATCAACCTCTACCTGAAGGTCCACCACCCAAATGGAAGTGTCCTCCATCAACTGGTGCTCCTCTACTAGACCACGAACATCCTCTAGCCATGTGACCGAAGGACATATATGATTGTCCACTAGGATAGATGAAATAGATCTCTGACAAATCTCCTCAAGAAGCTCCTCTGATCTAGACTCTGATTCTTGAAGGGTTGTCTGTGTGCCTCTCAAGAATCCTCGAGTGATCTCCAACTCCTGAGTGAGTCGATCCACCTCCAACTCCTGCTCCCTCAAGGCCCTGTGATACATATCGCCAACCCCGGTAGATATTCCCTGTCTGTCAACAACTATTGGTAGTCAGTCCTCATCATAGACACTCTCTCTCTAAGAGTATGAAAATCATCTATGGCAAATCCTTCATCTGAACTACCATGTGCCATTGATGCCCTCCAACAGTGATCTGCCATCAATGCATGCATGTCATCATTATGCCTGGTGGCTGCCATGATCATATCCTCACTGATTCTCAACTATCCTGTCAAGTAGTGTGACTCCTGATCATAGTCGTGTTGAGGTGCCACCTCACGTCTCTCACTGCTAGTGCCATCACTAGAATTCCCAACAACACTCTCTATAGAAGATAAAGTGTTGAACTGCCCACTGTCTATTGTGCCTTACTGTGCCACTGGGTACTCCTATATATGACTGTATATCATCATTAACGGCTAGCTCTCTTTGAATCACTATAACCTGTATGAGCAGTTGTATCCTCCTGTGCACTCACCCTGATACTATCGACTGTGCCTGGATCCCATATAGATGTGTCCAAACACATGCTATGGTCATTATGGCCAATAAGGAGTGCACCCTCATCACTGCAGGTTGGTCCTGGAAGTAAGTGTCCCCTCAAATTGTACGCCTCCATAACCTGCTCAACTAATGGGGTCCCAAAAAGAGGTGACTCAATCTTCTCATGTTGATATGTGAGTGTAGGGTCAACTGTTTGCACGTCATATATCTCTTGGGTCTGTCGGTCCATATGTTCGTGGTGTGCATCCCTCACACGAGGCTCCTCAATCATATCTGACATGCCATTGATACCCTCATGTGACATGACTATCAGGGGTGTCTGGAAATATGATAGATGTGTCCCGTCCATCTCTAGGTGCTAACACGTGTGAATCCCCACTAGTGTCTCCACTCTATTGAGGTGTAGGGTCATCAACAACATGTGATATGTCCACTGAAATGCAGGTGTTGTCATCCTATTCCTCCGACTGCCTATCCACTACGCAAGGGTCACTATCCTCCCCAAGCATGCCATAATCACTAGTATCTACAAGTGTGCAAGAGTCACTATCCTCCTCAAGCATGTCAGAATCACTAGCCTCGGTGCAAGAGTCACTAGCCTCATCGCACTGCTCCAAATAAGCATTTACCGCTCCATCCTCACACACCTCATCATCACTGTCATAGTGCACCTCAATAATATGTTTCTTACCCTTACCCCTACATCTATGTTCTGGTTCCCAAGGCACCTAGCAATTGTAGCAAAGCTGTGTGCTCTCAATGGGTGTGAGGATTCTCTGTTCTTCCTTCCATCCATTAGTTATTCCCTTTTGCAGTTTTCTGATCTGTTCTCCATTTTGTTTTATGTTGGCCATCAAATATGCTAAGTCTATTTCCCATCTAGTTTCTATGGCTCTCTTTTCCTCTACTACACCAATCAAATGTGTAACCTTATCTTTGCTCCAACTAGGATTTTTATAAGATACAAAATGATAGAATGTTATTAGACCTCTGAGATTCTCATTGAGGGTTTGATATTCCCTCTCACAATCAACAATCCTTCCTGTAAAATCCCACACATCCATCTCTCCTTATGGAAGACCCTCAGGCTGGCAGGATTTTAAGATCTGATACCACTATAATGTTCCCAAGCCAATATGACAGGAACATCATGGTTTTGGTGCATTTTTAAACCTTTTCTGAGTGTGGCATTTTGTCAAACACTTTGTTGATTTACTTATTCGTTATGTGTTTACTTGAAGGTTGACCTCTTGATTTCATCCTTAGGTTTTATGTTCAATAATCACTCATAGATATGAAGATTCAATCAATGAAAGTACAAGATACACCAAATATGGAATCAATAGCAAGATCTGACCTTTATTAATAAAATGAGTAAGAACTTGATACAAGAGTAAGGCCGATCTGGAATGCTCAACAGACGGCTCTAATAAGCCCAATAGAAGCTGCTACAAAATGCTCCAAATAGAAGACTACAAGCCTCCAAACGTCGAATACTCAATGAAGACCAATGCAAGAATAGATCTGAGCCGTATGAAGTTCCAAACCCCCAAGTTGGAAGATGTCACGCCCTGTTGGAACACTGAATGGCCTCAACAATTCGGCCCTACTGCCAAAGATGTCCAATCACTCCGGTAAATATGCCAAATAGTAGATCGGGTAAAGGAAACAAAAACCCAGGTGCTCAAATCTCCAAGATCCCTCTCAAACTCCTGGATCTGACTCTCCTCCAAGGAATGGTGTGCCCTCCTAGATGTCTGAAACCCTAGATAATTCGGCCTCCTTCCTATAGACCTTCAAATGCTCCACAAACTGCTAGAATGATAGAACGGGACACATCAACGAAAACCCAAGTGCTCAAATCGTCAAAGGACCTGTTGGGCCCTTGGATCTAACCACCCTCCAAAGAATGATGTGCCCTCCTCTTGGGGATATCGTCCCACTCTCAATACAAATCAATCCTCCATCAAAATACCCCCGGAAGAAACCAAGAATGGAGCTATGGCACCTGCAAGGAAAACCCAAATGTTCAATTATCCAAGAGACCTCTCAAACTCCTACAATGAACCTTCCTTCAATGAATGGTGCGCCCCCCTTGTTGGAAACCCCCAATGGTGTGGCCTCCTCCTCTTCCTGTGCCTGTGGCTTGTGTAAAACCCTCCTGCCCTGAGTAGATCCGAACTAGAATGGTGTGGGGGAGTATTGCATCCCCGAGACCAAGCTTGGGACAAGCTAGGTGGAATCTTTCACCACCAAATCGTCCTCTAGGGTTTGTTTAGTTAAAACCCTCAAAACTCCCAAGGTATGGGCTCTCTAGCTAGAAGTTAGATATCAAAATGATAATCATACATGAATGAGAGAATAGGCGCATCTACCTCTCCTTTATACTTCATGCTCACCTTGTCCCTCCAAAGTGACTTTCATTTTATTAATATTTAATTAATTAATTAACCTTTTTACCTTTGAAAAGCGCCTTATCTCTCCTAGTGGCTTCCCTAGCCACTGAAAGTCACTTCTCACCATCCTATCCTGCAGTTTTTCTCCTCCTTATTTCAATAAGTTATTACACTGAGAGGTTCCTCCAAGTATTGTCCCCAAAATGAGTTCTTCAGTGAATTTAATTGACCTATAGCTCAAAATACTCAAAATCATGGAAATCGTCGGAATGCAACGGAACCAAAGCCAATCTGTGTGGAATGGATCATAATGATGAAATTGGATGAGCGATGCAAGCCTGACCCCAAAATACCTCTCAATAATCTTTGTCCTTGGATAGATATTTCTAATGATGTATTATCTCTGTCAAACGGAGACAGTATGCCAAAGTTATGATCCCGAGAAATCGATGTACCAATTTACCCTGAAGAGGCCCACATGACTTTTGGTGCTTCATCTCCTAGGGTTAGGTTTTTGGATGTCTAGGTTTTTTGACATTCATGTTTATTATAAAAGGGCCATCAGAGCCTCATTGTAATTATCTTCTTGCGAATGCGAGTAGCCGTCACATCTCTTCTCAAAGATAAGTTGCCACCATTCAAGTGAGTCTTTCACTCTGTATTTTTACAGTCTCTGTACATTTCTTTCATTAATAGAAATCGTGTATTATTGTATCTCTGTGTTTATGGTTGTGCCTCTGATACGTTTCTATTATATTATTGGATATCTGCGATATCTCTGTGCATTTCTTTATTATATCTCTGCTCTCATTTCGTGCCGAAAATAATCTGGATCAATGGTATCAAAGCATGTTGCTCTTGATCATTTTTCAGTGCATGTCCTCGACGAAGTCCGAGTATAGCAAGTTGGGTCTCGAGCTTGACTCTCTTGAAGACAATCGCTCTCACACGCCCAAGAAACCCTCCATGGCGGAAGAAAAGAAAAACGACGAAGCAGACAATTCTATCAATCTGTTTCTTGAGCAAGCTCTCACACGACAGAGGGACGAAATGATGGAGAATTTTTCCCACATTCTTCAACGCCTGCTGATAGCAACAAACGCATCTTCATCAAATACCCACTTTGGAAGCACCTCTCATTTCAAAGTACAAGTTAATTTTGATATTCTCATATTTGAAAGTCAAATAGATGCGGATGCCCTAGATAAATGGTTAAATCTGTTAGAAGGTTATTTTTTTGTTCATAATTTTTCCGACAGGGAAAAGATCACCTTCGCACTCCTTAATGCTCTCCCCCGTGTCAAACATTGGTGGGAAACTTACTGGGAGAAAAGTTTCATAGAGGATTCTAGAATATATGGGGCCGAGCCCACCTGGGATTTTTTTGTGGATGCGGTAAAGGAACAGTATTACCCTGTTGGCAACTATGAGGACCAGTACATGAGATGGACCACACTGCGGCAAGAGATGGGCCAAGCAGTTCTGGAGTTCATCAATGCCTTCCATACTTTGCGCACCAAGTTGGGTATCAAATACTCTGAACGACATTTGGTTCTGAAAAACCGTGGGGCTCTACACAGATACATCCAAACTGAAATGAATTTTATGGACATCTCACCACTAGGTGTTGCTTATCGATATGCTGTTAAAATCGAGAAGAAATTTAAGCACTAGAACAAACAGGAGTTTGAGTCTGCAAATCCGCAACAACCAAAGTATGACAAAGATGGCCCTAACAAACAGTCAACAAAAAACCAGTCCAACCCACAGGAAAATAAGGGTCATGGGAAGACAAAGAAGGACACCGAAAAATGGTGCGATTTTCACAAAAGCCCCTGGCACAACATCGATGAATGTCGCTCAAAAAAGTCATTGGTGGCCGAAATCAAAGACAAGGAGCCAAACCCTGATTTAGAATCTGATTCTGAAAATACTAGTAAAAGGCAGATCATCAACGCAGACCCCACTGCTATTGTCGCAACCACAACAATTCAACCAGAAGAACCAACAGATCTTGAAGAGGGGGAGCGCCTTTTTCATTCACAGATGTGGGTGAAGGGGACCCCGCTGCATTTTATTGTTGATAATAGAAGCCAGAAGAACCTCATCTCAGCAGAGGTTGTCAAACATTTGAGATTGTCGGCAACACGACACCCGCAACCATATAGCATCAGGTGGCTTCTCCAAGGACGAGATCTTCATGTCAATCAGCAGTGTCGATTATCATACGGCATCCAACCCTTCAAGGATGAAGTATTATGTGATGTTGCCCCAATGGATGTCTGTGATGATCTCTTGGGCCAACCATATATGTGGAAGCGCCATGTTGTTTATGAGTCTCGACCCCGCAGTGTCATTATTTATCTGGGGGTCATCTCTACAGAATACCAGAGGTAGTTCTGACTATTGTTCCACCTAAACAGTGTCACAAGGTAGTATCTCATACTGCAAAATTCAGCTTCTTCACAATCTATTCAAAAGGGGAATAGAAGGACACTGCAACCACTATAGTCTCGCCCCAAGCACCTTCTATCCAATAGAAGCAAGTCGACAAGGTTGCAAAAAAGCGCAAAGATTCCTTCTGCCCATAGTCCTCTCATGTAGCTCGACTTGTTGAATAGACTCAGCCTCAACAGGTTCGTGACCGCCTTCCATAAACTGAGTAGTGCGACGTCTCCAGCAAGACAAGCAACTCACCAAGATTCAGATTCAGCAAATGCTTCCCTCTCTCCCCTGGGAACTCAACGCAATGGAGACCATTGCTTCCCAAGGAGGGAGGATTGATCTAGGTGGATATCAGTGTCCACCCACCTTTTCCAACTGGCTCAAAACAGTTTTCTAGCAATTTTGGCAATTTACTATTTTTGGCAGTTTTTCAGGTCCTGAACTTCCGGAGCCGTTTTGAGGTCCTAAACGACGTTTTTTGGACATCTACCGATCGAAAATTAGTTTTAATTTTTTTGCCAATAGTTGTAGTCCTCGGATAGATCTTTCTAACAATGTATCATATGCGTCAAACGGAAATAGTATGTCAAAGTTACGACCCCGAGAAATTGATGTACCAATTTACCCCGATGGGGCCCACATGACTTTTGGCGCTTCATCTCCTAGGGTTAGGTTTTTGGATGTCTAGGGTTTTTAAAATTCATGTTTATTGTATAAAGCCTTTTAAAGCCTCATTGTAATCATCTTATTGTGAATGCGAGTAGCCATCACATCTCTTCTCAGAAATAAGTTGTCACCATTCGAGCGAGTCTTTCACTCTATAGTTTTACAATCTCTGTACATTTCTTTCATTAATAGAAATCATGTATTATTGTATCTCTGTGTTTATGGTTGTATCTATGATATGTTTCTGTTATATTATTGGATATCCGCGATATCTCTATGCACTTATTTATTATATCTCTGCTCTCATTTCATGCCAAAAATAATTCGAATCACTTTCTGAGCTACACTACTTTTTTAATATCAATACTTGCAGCAATGTATTCTGTCTCTATAGTTCTTTGTGCTAAGGAGTCTTGATTCCTGCTGGACCAAGAGATCATCTCTGAACCCAAACTGAAACAATCTCTGGAAGTACTCTTCTAGTACACCTCCACTGGAAGTGTAGTTGATCCCATGGGCTATAGTTCCTTAGACATATATGAAAATATGCTTAGCATCCACCATATGAATGTGTTTTGGTTCACACATGAATTGGCTGAGGGAATTCATTGCATAACAAATGCCCGGTCTGGTATGTACTAGATATATCAAGGACCCAATAATCTGACGATATATGGTAGGGTCTTTTGGATCTGAACCTGTAGATTGATCATGTAACTTCTTCTGGTTAGAAATCATAGGTGTGGTCATGGACTTATAGTCCGACATCCCAAATCTGGGAAGCACATCAACTGCATACATATTTTGTGAGAGAAAGATCTCACTAGGTTTCTTCCACACCTCTAAGCCAAGAAAGTAATGCATAAGACCCAAGTCCTTCATTTCAAATTTTGTTGATAACTCCCTCTTAGTCTGAGCTATTAGATGTTCCTCTCCAGTAATATAAAACCAAGAGAACATGATGATTCTTCACAATATTTATATAAATATTAGGATTTGCTATACTCTTGGAGAGCCCAAGACTCTGAAGAAAAACTGTCAATTATTCCACACCAAGCTCTCTAAGCTTGTTTCAATCCATCCAAGGCTTTCTTGAGTTTGTAGACATGGGATTCTTTCCCATAGATCACGAAACCCTCAGGTTGCTTGATATAAACCTCTTGCTCAACTTCACCATTAAGAAAGGCAGTCTTAACATCCATTTGGTGAAGTTTCCAATCAAAAACTGAAGTAAGAGAGATGATGGTTCTAATAGAGGTATACTTGGCAACAGGAGAAAAAATCTCGTCATAATCAATTCCTTTTTTTTTAAGAGAGAAGCCACGAGCCACAAACTAGCTTTGAATTTTTTTTTCAACTTTGTCATATATTGCATGCTTTATTTTGTAAATCTATTTAGAGGTTACTATTGATTTGCCTTGAGGTCTTGGGAACACTTCCCATACATCATTCTTCAATATGGACCCTAACCATGGCATCCTTCCCCACTTTATGTTTGGCAGCCTTATCAAAGGTGGAAGGTTATGAGTCAATCAAAAGATTCAACTGAGTTATTAACCCAGAGTACTTATTTGGTTTCTTTCTTTCTTTGCTTCTTTTAAAATTTCACAGCACCATGTTGGCCTCCTTTTGGCAGGAGGTTTCTCTAAGGGAAACTCAACAGAATCCCTTATGGGATCCACTGAAGGCTCAATGGCCTTCTCCCTCTGATCATCTTAAAGTTGTGAACTTGAATGTTCTGAAGTTGGAGCTTCATGCTCCCTTGTATTACAAGGAAGATCTCTGGAACGACAAAAAATAGCTTCCTCGTGGAGAGTCACATCTATGCTTACCTCTACATAGATTCAATATGTTTTTGAGGTCGCACTGTATCACACAAAAATGCCTTTCTTTCCAGAGAGCTCTAATTTTAGTCCTCTTTTCTAGGATTGCCAAATAAGTGATCAATTGAAGGTTTCTTACCCGTGAAGACTTCTTCTGGAGTTATCTCTTCCAAGGCTTTATGAAGACACATGTTCTGAATATAGACAATAGTACTTGCAGCTTCGGCCCAAAAAGACAACAGAAGATCCTGATCATATCTTTGGCTACCTCACAATTTGTCTTGTTCTTTCTTTCTGCAAACCCATTCAACCGTGAATGTAAGGCATTGTCAACTCCCTCTTAATCCCAGAAGCTTAGCAGAGATCATCATACTTGTGGGAGTCAACCTCTTTTCCATTACCGGATATGTCTACCTGTTTGATTTAAATTATTGAAAGATTAATTCTAATCTCATTGGTACATCTTTGTGTTACATCAAGCGCATTAAAATCAGAACTAGAAATCATCAAGATATCCTCTTGAAGTTATTGGAAACAAGTTATTGTTCAAGAACAAAATCTAAATAAAACTCCAAATGGGAAAAGCTAGACATGAACACAGTTTATTTTGGACAGTTTCCAGAAGTTGTGTGGAGTCACCATGTTACCATTCAAATTACTTTAATGATGTCAAAGGAAAAAGTAAAAATGTTGTCATATGACCATATTTCAAGAGATAGCAAGTGGAAGCTTGACAGACTTAGATTAAGCTTGAAAATGCAGTTTATCATTGAGTGTGGATAAGTTCATTATCTATGCCATATGGTCAAATTCAATTTCTAATATCTACCAAGCCATTGATGCTTAGAAGATCCAGATCATTGTGAGTTAGAATTTGACATCAAATACCATGGAAGTAGATCAAGGAGCACGTATTAACAATGTTAGTGAATATAAACTTAGAATTTGTTACCCTCAGATTTAATCCAAACCTTAAGACATAAATCAAACCTATTGTAACCCTAAGCTTAATTTTAATTGGATTTAGATTTCTTTCTAATGCTAGTTTGAAGAAGAAGTCTTAAGCACAAGTTACCGGAAACATTTTACCATCCATAAATGTAGTATCTACAGAAGCATCATAATCTCATTTGCCCATGCAACTATTTCTCAATGTTTGGTAAGATAAGATTCCATTAGAGATAATCCATACACAAATTGTTCTTACCCAGAAGTTCCAATTAGCAACAAGCTATTGTGAAATTCCAACAATCTTGAGCGGAGCAGATCGTTTGACCTCTAAATGCATCGAATTGATACCTAAATAGTCTATGATGTTTTAGTGACAGAACGATATGAGATATGTGAACTTCAATGAAGTCACTTGTGAGTTTTAAAGAAGTCCAGAAGGTTCAAAACACTAATCTCAAGTTAAGTTTCCATCTTTATTATTTGGTGAATTAGCTCAAAAAATATTTAACAAAGATATAATATTATTCACCATGTAAATCTCAGATCTATCAAAAAGGATTAAAACATTTTGTGATCAAACAAACTTACTGTTGATTTGAATAAACAAACCCTTAACATAGGATCTATGCAGGCTCAAAATTTTGTCACAATTGAGCTCTTTTCATGCCCTATGCTCTGATTCCATGTTAGAAATTCAAGGGCAAACTAGAAACAAAAATATCCTTTTAATTTTATTTACTATAGTAAATATAGATCTACAATAAATTCAAAGATTTCTGATGGATCTGAACATTACTATAGAAAAAAAATATGAACTATGTATGAACATCAACTTCAACAAAGAACAGATCTGATCATGATCAAAAACAAGAAATTGATCTGAACATTCCCTTAGCCAAAAACAAAGAATAGATCTGATCATTAGCAAAAACAAGAAACATATTTGAACATTACCTTAGCCAAAAACAAAGAACAAATTTACCCGATGTGTTTGTTGTTGTCCTCTTTTCTGTATGCTCAGAAAAAGCTATAATGGTCATGATCAAACCCTCAAGGGTAGATCTCATCATGATCTTGTGGATAGTTTTGTCAAGAAGAACTTCAGGTAGATCTCAAAAACCAATCAACATACTAGAGGGCTGATATAAAAACCCCAATGATCAAGCTAGAGGCTGAAAGAAACCCACTAACATCTCTTAACAAACATTGTTCAAGAAGGGACTATTACAGCAAAAATAGGTGGCACAAAATAGGGTTGCCACAACAAACCCTGATGAGGGTGATGAAGGTTGTAACTAGGTGACAACAATTAGGTGGCATTAGATCTGAGGAAAATGGCAGCAACAACAATAAGGAGGTGGGAAGATAGCGTTTGCAATAGGTGGCACTAGAAGAAGAGGGGTAACAACAGCAAAACCCCAATCAGCAAAACCTCAAATAACAAAGCCCAATCAGCAACCACACATAGTGGCAGGCTAGGGAAGAGAGGAGAGGAGGGGCCACAGCCAAAAACTTAGCAAGAGATCTGTCCAAGAGGGTGTTGCACCCCTAAATCAGCAAGAGGAAGACAGATCCAAGGTGACCGCACCCTACACCAGCAGCAAGGAGGGAAGCAACTCCATTAAACAACAAGAACAAGGAGGTCACACCCTAACCAAGAGTCGCAACAAGTATCCAAGGAGGCCACACCACTATACCAACAAAGAAACCAAAACCAAGGAGGTCGCACCACTATTCCAAACTGAAGCAAGGAGAGGCCGCAGCAAAAACCAGACCAAGTGAAAGATTTGAGGGAGAATGATAGTGTAAGTGAGAGAGGGGAGGTCGTCTCCTTGTATTGTTTAGGTAGAGGTTAGGATTAACTAAACTTACCCTAACTTTAGGGTTAAATTAAAACCCAATAATAAAACAAATTAAAATAATTAATATTTTAATCATAAAAATATTAATTAGAAAGTCAACAAGTCAATGTGATTAGAAAACACCAACACCACATAAACATTAAGAAGAACATGGCTCAAGCAAGGGGATGCAATAAGACAAAGTCAAAGGGGTCTTCTTCAATGGAAAAATGTCCACAAGGGCCTCATGATAACTTATAAGCTTTTATCATCCCAACATAAGAGGAAGGTCAATGATGTGATCATGTCCTTCTTCCTAGGTCTCATGGACCATCCGAGGAGAGAAGAAGATCACACATCATCTTGTCTCGGTACTTAACCAAGAACTGTCTAGTCCCAAACCAAGATACCCCAGAACACATCCGGGGGCCCTAGATCACCACTAGAGTCTTATCCACCAAGGTACACAACCAAAGATCAATCTAAGCACGAGCAATGATTCCTTAGAACACATCCAGGGGCCCTAGAACACATATAGGGACTTATATCATCAAACTTCTTGGTCTTTGACCAAGAACTGCCTGGTCCCAGACTAGTGTACCCCAGAATGTGTCTAGGGGCCCTAGATCACCACTAGGGTCTTATCCACCAAGGTACACAACCAAGGATCAATCCAAGCATCGAACAAGGATTCCCTGGAACACATCCAGGGGCCCTAGAACACATCTAGGGACTTATATCATCAAACTGCTTGGTCCTTGACCAAGAACCCAAGAAATACATTGGGGGCCTTCACTAGGGTCTTTTGCCATGGCTCTATCTACTTGGCCCGAGACCAAGAATCCTAAGAGTGCACTGGGGGCCCTAGATCTCAGCTAGGGTCTTTGCCATCCTCCTGAAGAATGGCTCTTGCAGCTGCTTAATTTTAACATGCATAAGTACAAATCCTGCGATAACAAGGACCTTTGAAGCTTTATCTATAAGTGATGTTGGGTTGAACACCCTTTTGTTTTGAAGATAACCATGGAGCTGAATGTTATTTTGTTACAATCTATCAGAGCATTTGAAAAATCTAATTTTGTTCATTGAAATAAAATTATGAATTTTTTTTCTGCGGAATATATATATATATATATATATATATATATATATATATATATATATTATTAAAAGTTGAATACTATATGTATTTTTTATTTGACTAGTTCTTTGGTCAGTTCTGATCTAGTTTTAGTCTGGTTTGGAATTTTAGGACAAATTGGTTCCATTCCAGCCCAGTTCTAGTTCTAACTACTTTGGTTCTAACCATGCATTTAGGTCGTTTTCATAATCTATTTGTATTTCCATCCAACAAGATTTACAAATTCCATCATTCTTAGTCGAATTCCATCATTCTTAGTCATTTCTCTCTACCTTATGTAATTGCTCCATGTTTTTTTCTTATCGTTCAATCAAATGAATCCACAAATCTCTATACGAACCTAGGATGCATAGTAAAAAAATTGTATCCAATATCCGAAAAAGAAAAGATGTAGGTTTAACCACAATTTGTAAAACATTTCCCCAATCTAGGGTAATTTCAGACGCCAACTTCAATCCTTAAAATCTTTGCAACCATGGCAGATCGACTGGCCTAAAATTTAGCTAGAGACTCTTCTCTTGCTGCTTTTCCCAACCCGTTTTGAAGCACCTATAAAGGATCTTTGAGCAGGGAGATATGCCTCCTGCAATTTAGGTTACTATTTTCTCCTATAAAAATGATAGTTCCAGCGGGTCTACTTTGATAGGCCGTAATTTTTTTATTTCCTGAAATGTATATCATATATCGTATCAATTTGAAGCCACATGAATTCACTTTCGAATGGTACATTTTTGGATTTAAACTAAGGAGCGTTATCGAAGTTGTGGCATTTGCAATAAACTGGCCCTGTTTTCTGTCCACTATGTGTAAAATTGTTGCTCTGATACCACATTTAGTGTATACCTAAATGCAAATTTGGCATGCTATTATTGTAAAAACAGATGGATTGAAAATATTAACAGAAAATTATGGAAGTTTAAGCTCAAATAGCAAATACAAAGCTCAAAATAATAGAAAGATTCACCATATGCTTAGAGAATAAGGGTTATATGCTTAGAGAATAAGGGTTAGTGGCATATGTACACCAAGAGTGGATTGCACTTGCAAATCTAGATTGTTGGAGAACTCCAAAATGATATTGAAAAAGTAATATGGCTTGATTGTGTGAGAGATCGTGAGCACAAGAGACGGGAAACACCCTTATTTATACAAAGAAAGTGAAGCCCTGTCTTGTCACCGAAGCTACCTTTATATAGGCAACTAAGTCTTTATTAATAGTAATCACTCCAATTAGATATTATTTAACGTAAATAACTATATACAATGATATAATAAAATGTCCCAAAAACCTAGAACCATAACTTTATCATTTTATATTAAGATATCATTGACTATAAGTAAAACAACTCATTTGGATACTATGTTATTTTCTTCACAAAAATGTTATGTTTAGGCAGGCATACAACAATTACCTTATTAACCATCTAATGAGATTGCTACTATAAGTAAACTTTTTCTTAAACTAAAACTAACTTTTGGAATGATCCTTAACTGTTTGCAATTGCTTCTTTGTTAAGTGGGCCCGAATTCATGTCATCTTGTTATAACTATGCAACTTGTAACAATGGTATGTTGCTCGAGTTCTTAATATGTTTTTTTTTTTTTTTTTTTCAAGGAAAACTTTGTAAAGAAACCCCAGCAATGTTTCTAAGCATTTGTGGATGGCATCCCTACTACCTAGTAAACCTATGACCATAGACTAGAGCACCTCACCTAGACAGACTCAAAGTAGGCACCTGTCTGCATAGACTAAAGCACCTCACCTAAGCAGATTCAAAGGGGCACCTGCCTACACAAAACTGGAAAAATGACCAGCAACATTGGGACAACCAATCAAGCTAACCCCTTAATCTATAAATGTGGGACTTATAGCCCACACATTTTACCAACATGGATACTCAATGCCGAATAGATTTTAGTTGTCTTCTGCAATCTCTGTTTGTTATTCTCCTGCAATCTCTGTTCAGAATTGTGTATGTGCAGCTCTGATTACTTGGCTTGTATCGCTGAGACCAAGCCTCAACCTGAGACGCAAACCAAACTCTGTTTCTAATCATC
Source organism: Picea engelmannii (assembly GCA_009831015.1). Classification (NCBI taxonomy): domain Eukaryota; kingdom Viridiplantae; phylum Streptophyta; class Pinopsida; order Pinales; family Pinaceae; genus Picea; species Picea engelmannii. Next base: position 18,939 of record ML799963.1, on the reverse strand, counting down.
AACAGGCATAGAAGAATGGTTGTGCCTACAGATTGGTTCACTGCTTGGTTTACTTGCTTGTGGTGGCCAGACCAATACCCAACAATGGAAAGCAAGTTTTCTGTCTTTGCAATGCCAATTACAAGAGCACTATATTTTAACTGTCAGCAAGAACACATACCCTGCATATTAAAATATTCAATCCAGCACTTTATTCTATCACACCCAATTCAAAATCCATGTACGAACAATATACATGTAGATATTTGCAGAGGTGGGCATTACATGCTGCAGTATTGTGGCCTTCGGATATGTGCTGAACAGATCCAAGTATGCTCTGTCACACCAGCAAAGTATACTCTCTTTGTGTTATGCCAACCAAACAGCATATGATAATAATACCTCCAATGCAAGAGCAAGAGTTACACACTGCTTCTTGACATCGCTTTCTCACCAGAACAAATACAATGTATATATACTTGTTTAAATATGAAGGGATGGAAGTGAATGAGTACACACCCAGGCTTGGAGACGCCTTGGATGCATGCCTCCTGGTTAATAATATTGGCAGCAGCTCCAATGATGGCTGTAGGTAAACAACGCTTACAGTCTCGTACCAGTCAAAGGGTGATACTATGCAGCGCTGTCCACGTTTTGGTGTCTCGACTTGCACAGGAAAGGGGTATTGCTGCAGGTGAACACCTTACCATCTACACACAAGATACGGTGCAGGTTGGGGCTGTAGCATGTTGTTTACCCAACCAGAATGCTCACTCAACAACAATGCCAATTCATTTAATTATTAAGCCAGTGATTAAGAGTAAGTGAGCCGTGAAATGGAGCTGTGGATATGCTTTACACCACCTAGAAACCATTAAATATATATATATATATATATATATATATATATATATATGCAGAATGGGTGATTGGGTTTAATCAACATTCCAGCAAATTCACAAGCTTAAGATCGCTATATGGGCATATCTTCTAACAGCCAGTGATTCAGTCAAGGGGCAATCAAGCTGTGGGTTCAGCCAACCATCCAATTAAAGGAAATTCAAGGCCATTTTGTGCTCTAGCATATGGTTACACACAAATAAAAACACCAGAAAACAGAACTAGGATAACAATGTAATTCTGGGGTAGATCTTGTGGTTTACACAGTACCCAAGAAATAAATTAAATCCAGAGCTAACAAGCATGCAAGGAATTACATTTACACATTATTTAATTACACCATGAACAACAATATTTACCCTGGAAACCCAAACAGTAAAACCAGCATTCGAATGGCTTTGCTCAGTGTTTATTCTCGACAAATGCAGAGTTACAATGCAGTGTGATGGTTCTCTGGGCCATTTAGCAATTTACATCCCAAATATTTTATTCCACGTCCTCTCCTACTCCGCCAAAAGAAAATCCCCTTCTGAATCGATTTGCCAAAGTATATAGGTAGTGCTGGGCTTGGTTGGATCACTGGAAGGCCAAATGTCCTTGTTCCTTCATTTCCCATTCCCCAATGCTCTTCTCTCCCATTTCATCCTTTGCTGGCAGCATTCCACTTCAAGGTTCCTTTCGTTCTTGTTTTCTTGTGTTTTGGCGCTTCACTGTCATTGTTTGAAGTCTCAATTTTGTTGAATGCTTGGAAGAACCGAGTCTCATTAACCATTCATTATTTGTATCAGATCCATTTTGGATCACGCTGAGCTCCTAAATGTTTCCCAGCTATTGCATATCAATACTCTATGTTTTTTATCTACACTCTAACCCTTTTTCATTTTGTTAGGAACCAAACTTCAAAAATAACCAATGAATAATCCACTTCAAGGGGGAACTTCCTTTTACAATATATGCAATGCACAAGACAAGATGAGATGATCCTAGAACTAGGTCACTTTGGTATATATATAGAATACCAAGGATACAATTACAATTAAAATATCTAACCAACAATACTAATATAACAATAAAAATACAACTCAATATCTAGGGCTTTACATGGGGCTTTATCTAGGGGCTTAACATACCCCTTCCCTTCAAACAAGTGTTTCCTCAACATTTGATTATCTAGGGGCTTAACACATTTTGAGTTCCAAAATGAAAACTTGAAACTTCCCTTTAACATTTTCCACCCTTATATTTTCATACCAATTTATGCTTCAATTTCTCTCCTAACTTCCTGGTGCAAAAATAAATTGAACACGCCTACTAAGTCCCATACACACACAACTCACTGTAAGCTAATAAAAGCACAAACATGCACATACAACTGGAAGGAAATTAAGAGCATAGAAGGTTTCGACTTTCTTCTTATTCATTGGAAGTGAATTTACATATGCAAGCAGCATCGATGGGCCTTTTTTTCATTGTTACAAAGAAAATACACCAGGGCCAACTCTTTTATTTCAAAACACAGAATGCCCACTAGTCTCAGTCTCGACTCGAGCTTACAACATGAAATTCAACAAAGATCTCTTTCTAAGACTTGAAACTTTGTCAAACAACAAAATTCTTAATTACCTTAGGCTTTGGAAGCTTGTCTTCCTCGTCCTCAGTTTTCCATAGAAGTATAGGTTCCCCCTCTTTCTCCTTCAACTTTGGTCTCAAGAGCTACGAGCACTTTTATACTCTACGAGCTACAGCCCTGTTTTCTCTTCTTCTCTCTCATTCTACAGTTCTACCCAGTGAGAAGTTGGAACTGCCTTCTTCTCCTTTCTCCCACAGTTCTACCCAGTGAGCTGCTGCATTGGAATCGTCTTCTCTGAAAATTTGTCGCCTCTCTTTTTTGGGTCTCCTCTTTTCCCTTACAAGAGTTTCTCTCTCTCGTATTTTTTCTCCACTATGCTCTGTCTTCTTCCTCTTCATGAGTTCCTCCACCAACATGAATGAATAATATATCTTGCTTCCTTTCTATTCTTCACTCCCTTCCTGTTTTTCTCAGTCCATTTCAAAGTTAATGAGAGACTTCACCTTATCTCCCCCATGCGCCCTCTAATTTCCTTCTTTTCACCTTTTAATTCTCTCAACAACCCATCGCTCCTTATTAAATTTTATTAAAGTTTACCTGCTTTCTTTGTTTTCTGAGCTCAAGGGACACATCATCTTGGTGTACCCCTCTCATTCCACATCTGTCCCAAACTCTGAAACTGCACTCACCAAGCTTGGCACCATCGATGAGGGAGGAAATTGGACGACATGCACATGCTTTTCTGACATCTTTCTTGTCAAAGCTCTCGAGGGCACATACCATTGATCATGGAGTGATCCAATGGCTGGCCACATCCAACTCTGACACCGTTGACAACATCCAGCTCTCCTATCCTTTTCCGGCCCTTTCAATGTGGACATGAAGACCTCAATGGCTGTGAAGGGTCTGTGAGTAAGAAGGTGCTCATGCATCACTTCCTTAGAAGAAGTTGCAATCTTTCAACTTCGAGATACACTTAGTGATCAATCCTTTTGTCTAGGTCCCAAGCTTTGGATCATATTTGGTTTTGTCTTCTTGATATTTAAAAAATTATTTATCTTCAATATGCTATCAAAGCCTTAATAATGTCCACTTTCATTGATTTCTAGTTGAAATCTCTCAAACTCTACCCTAGGAAGAAAAGTCCTAACTTTGACAGGAGAGCCTAGAGATACTACCAGGCAAGCCACCCACTGTAACCTCGATGTCCTTGCCCCACACTTCAGACTAAGAAAAACTAAGCTTCCCTAGCCTAGGGAGGAATCCCTAAGTCAACCTAGGCCAAACATCATTGGATTTAAGGATGAGGGGCTTTAATGTAGGTTGAAATTGCTTAACTCACTCGGAAGCTCCTAAACCAAGCTCCCAAGTAGCTCACAATACTAGTCCAAGATGTCCAAGTAGGACATGTTGAAGTAGGAATGAGAACAGATTATGAGAAGGTTCAAGCTCAATTAAAACCCAAAAGTTTACGTGAAAGATGAAATCTGCATAGCCAAAGTTCCAAGATTAGGTG
>ML799963.1:0-14874 GCA_009831015.1 Picea engelmannii | reverse complement strand
TATTAGCAATGAAAGATGACAATAAGAGGGTGGAGAAAAAATTAACAGCAAGGCTCAAGCTTGCTGTCCCATAAAAAAAAAACATTACATTGTTTTATGGGCATGAAAATCATGGCAAAATGACCCAAAAAAAAAAAAAAACGTAGGCAAGTAAAGAGGCAAGCAAACTTGCAAAAATCTATGGAAAAAAAACATTAACATGGAGGGATTTAGATACATACCTATGAATGGAAGATTCAATATCGGTTGGCAAATGATATTGAACCCTCGCTCCACTTAGAAATCCTTGATGGTGATGATGATGGTTGTTAAGTTGCCTCCACAGTGATTGAGGAAGACCACAAACCCTTCTCCACAAGCAAAAAAACACAAATGACCAAAAAAAAACCCAAAATGCGCCCTTATGCCTGCGGGTTCCCTGCGTCTGACGACTTTTTGGATTGAACCGCGGCTTATTGGAAAAAGTCGGTGATTTTTACTAAAAGTCACGACTTTTTCAAAATCCAAAAAATCGTCATTTTTTCGAGGGTAAAAATCGGCTCAAGGTAAAAGTCGCGAAAAATCGACGATTTTTTCAACACTGATATATATACATATTTTATATATTACTATGATATACATAAAATATGTAAAGTTATATATGTATATATAAAATATGTAGGGCTATATTAATAACTATCTTATATAAATTTATAACACATTAAAAGGTTATGTATATGTTTTATTTTATGCTAAAAGTCTACTTCTATTATTTACAGTAAGAAGAAAATACATCAGGAGGCTAGGAGACCTGCCAAAAAGGAAACCAAGTCACATCTAGCCTATTGTTCCAGAGAGAGTATATCAATTTTTCAAAGAGAAATTAACAGTGTTCCACATACTATCAGAGAAAAACAACAATCTATGACAGAGAGAACTAAAATCCTATCCTATCTCTAAGCATAATAGTAAAGATTTGCAACCAAAAAACATTTAGGCCGACCCGAGTCAGTCCTTAGGAGAGGATTGAGTCTCTGTTCGATCCCCATCTAGTTGAACCTCATCCTCTTCATCTGCAACGAGTTTCTGAGCAGGTCTGGAGTTGTTATCTATTGTAATGGGTAGTCCTGAGTTCTAGCCGAGGCTAGGCCTTCGGCAAGGGGCTTTCTTGAACCTGATTCAGAGGACGCCTTCGAAACCTTAAACTTAATCCCATAATCCAAGTGACACATTAGTTCAAATTTACCTTGGAATATCTTGATGGTGTGTTGAATCTTGTTCTCGTCCACCATGCATTTCTCTAGTGTCTGAGCCACCATAGCTTTAGCATGCTAGTAGAGTTCCATTGTCCTGAATAATTTGGTCTCCTGAGTGCGAGAGTAAAGAGGGTCATGCAACCAGCTTCTGACTTCCTCCCAAATTTCCTTGTCTAAGGTCTGTTTGCACTTGACCTTCACCATTTCCTCCACTTGGTCGACCTCTCGTTGGGGTTCCTCGGAGCAGTTTTCTAGGAATTTGTTTTGAGCCTCCTAGGGTTCAATTTCCACTTTGGTTAAAGCATGCGGGCGAGAGGATGAGTCTTCCTTTATCACTCCTTTGCCTTTGTCTTCCTGTGCCTTGTCTCCTCTGCTCCCTCTCTTAGCCATATCTGTACTGGAATAAGCTCCTTTCCTAGACCCGCCTTCTGTTGACCTTAGTCCACAAATCCTTGCCCTTGACAGAGAAGATCTCTTGGCTCGAGACAACAGAGCCAGCTCCTGAACCTAGACATAGAGAACCTAGACCCAGAGAACCTAGACCCAGAGAACCCAAACACATAGAAATCTTCTCTCCTAAACCCAGGCACTGATAACGCTTCCCTATCTGACCTAAACGTCGATCAAACCAGGGGCTTCTATCAATAACGAGTTAACTTCATGGTGCCTACCATTGGTCTTTCACATATCCCGTTCGGGCTGCCTGAAGTCCCCTTGATAATCCTCCTAGAGATTACCCATCCCTTCTCTGGCCATGATAGCCAAAACACTACCTTCCTTGGCCATGATACTCGCATACTCCTCAAGCCTATCCTCCATTCCCTTTCCACCATGGAACATAACAATAGGCAACTCTGCCTTGTACCTCCAAATTCGTAGCTAACAGAGCAAAATATTGAGTGAATGGAAAGAAATTTTAAGTACCCCACCATCCCGATAATGTACAGGGGTGGTTGGGTAAATTACAAAGTGGTATCAGAGCCATGGTTACAACACTAGGGTTGTATGGGCTAGAGACCATAGTTTGCAGAGAAAGAAATTACAGGTTGCCTATTAAATGTTTGACAAAATTTCTCAAGGAGAGAAATTGGGATTTTTTTTTTAATCTAGTAATTATGGGATTAAGGGAGAAAATCCCTAAATTGGTTTCTAGTTCAAGCATGTGGAATTTGATAAATTCATTGTTGCAAAATTTCAACTTCCATGAAAAATTGGGAGGAAATGGTGAATTTAGGCAAAATTCCCAATTTCTGGATGAAATTCAGCAGATAATTGGCAAGGGGGTGTGGAATTAGCTTTCACAGGGGTCAAATTCCGCCTAGATCAAAGCTTTCATGGCAACCCTATGTATAATTTTTTTTGGAATATATATATATATATATATATATATATATATATATATATATACCTAGAGAAGCTAAATTCAAAGCTTTCATGGCAGCCCTATGTATAATTTTTTTTGGAATATATATATATATATATTTGAAATTTTTAAATGTTTGAGAAAATTGCTGCACTGATGATGTGGAAGGTGACATGGACCCATATTGATGATGTGGACTGGCAGGTGAGGTGGAACCAGGGGAAGCCAGGGTGTTTACATGGCATTGTCCACAAGTGATGGGGTGCCATGCCAGCAAAAGCAGTTACAGGCCCAAGCTAAGTGGTTTTGCATTGGTGCCTTGGGTGCCCTTAATCGTTGTGGGGTGACACGTGTCCCCTAGGAAAAATTGCAGTGGTAAGCCGTTATGGACCCATGGGTAAAATTAACCAGGGCACATGTTACTGGCCCGTAACCAATCTCAGATGTATATCTGAGATCTACGGGCGGGAACATGCACACTAGCAGGAGGGTGTTGGGATGGGACCTCTGCCCATCACATCAACGTATGACCGTGTGCCACATGGAAGGTGTCGGGCAGGCAACTGGTAACTTTTTATGTATGTGATGAACACTTGAACGCTGGCACAACAAATTGGGCATAAATTTAAGGTTTAAAATCTTAACAATAGGCTGATGGCAACATATCTCACTGCTGGTAATCTCATTGACTGAAACTGCTGTCATAGATTGGGTTTTCTTTCAATAAATTATCATGGAATGATTCAGTTTATTAATTCTTATCATTGGCAGGCTTAATATTCACATACAGCAATGGTTAATACTTGATATCAGCACTGATTTTATACTGGAACAAGCAGTCATTTCTGAAGGGTTGAATTTTTTATTTGCTGGTTTTATTGCTGTTCCTTCTCACACATTGTAAGTCACTAAGTGGTAAACGATCTCATGAATGGACTGAAAATTTTACCACAGATGGTTAAGAGGGCAGAGTTTACTTTTCGTTATTCTAGACACAGCAGCAATAAATCACTACTGGCACATTCACTGACAGTTATAAGACATCTTTTGTTGGTTGCCCTAATTAAACTCATCCGGGAGATCAAGTAAATTTCTGTCTATGGTTTTTCTGGGAAAATTTGGTGTATGGAATTGATTTAGCCTTATGTCATTGCAATTATTATTCTCACACTTTGGTAATTGCAACACTGGATCATAACTTCCTTGCTGCCCTAAACACCTTTTTCAAAAAAATTTGACAAAAGTTTCATCTCTTTGAATATTCATAATCGTTCAAGCAAAATAGAGTGTACGATGACAACAATTTGTCATATCTAAAGTTTACTCATAGCACCCTATGTGATGAATAACTTTTGCAATAGAATATTGGCTTAATCAATGACTCTTAGATATCACTTCTTGCTGTCATAAATTTGCTCACATATGCTCATTGTATCATGATATTTGTTGATGTATGTAGCATTGGATAAGTACTTCCAAGTCGTTTTGTGTCTAACATGTGGGAGTCATCCTTAATACCTTTCACGAGTTAGGAGATTCACTTTGACCAAGTAATTATTAAAGTGAATGTACTTTTGTAATTAATGTGAGTTTAATTTAATTAAATGTATAAGTATTTGGCATTAGTGAATTAAATTAAATCCTAGCCATTAAATCATAAAGTGAAAGTAAGATCTAATCTTAGTCTTTGATTACTTTGGAGATCTAGGGTTTTGGATTTAGGGTAAACTCAAGGTTATAAAAGGCAGCCTAAGTGAGAGGAGTAGACACACAGAGAATGAGTGAATGAGATCTCATTGATTGGGTGGATAAGGATTTTCATCCTAGTGTGCAAGGTAGGGTTCGAGGAAAGGAGCAAAGGGGCAGCAACGGAGATAGCAACCAACCAACAAGATCGAAGGACTGATCTTGAGGTTTGTAAGGCTTGGCTATTTGTTGTTTTGTATTATTCCTCAAGTGGGCCATTATCCCAAGACAAGAGACCAGATTAATAATAATAAACATTTCACATTACTGATTTTTCCTTTGGGGTTTTTTCAAGAGTCTTTTACCCAGAAAATTTCTTGTGCAATGTGTTTGGCATCTAGTTTTTGCTTCCATTGTAAATGTTTCATTAATAACTCAGCTGTGCTTTTATGCAATGTAAGTAATCTGTTTGGAATTAATTGTCGGGTGTTGGGTTAGGAGAATTTAACATGGTATCAGGGTCGTTGTTCTGAAAGGAGAAACCGGATTGCATAGAGACATGATTTGCAGCACAGGAAATTTTTTTTTTTTTGGTTGCAGGCTGCAGGTTATTAACTCAGAAATAAAAAAAGGGAGATACTGTCGTACAATGTACGGCCGCGGGAGCTGAAGATCCACGCACAGGTTGAGGAAGTGGAGCTGCAACAAAGGTGGATCAACATGGACTATGCATGGAGGTTGCTGAGCGAAGAGGTCCACGTGTGTAGGTGATGGCAGGAGACGTGGGCTAGTGGTGGGCATTGGGTGACGATGCAGGAGCCGATAGAGAAGCACAAGTGACAGAGGGAGCCGCGCAGGCAGAGGTTGTTGGGCATGAGAGAGGGGTGGGTTGAGGAGCAACCAACCCAACCAACGAAGGGGGTCGTGGGCACTGCAAATTGTAGCTGCCAGGCAGTAGATGCGACAACATGTCACAGGTGGCGTGAACAGGAGTAGAACGACAAAGGGCGTGAGAGTCGGTGGGGCTGCAGAGGAGTGTTGGGTCGTGGAGTAGGCCGCCGCTAGCAATAGAGCCAACAACGAGCAGTCGCTGGCAGGGCCCAGCTGGTTGGCCTCAACCGCTAGCAGGGCCGCAAGAGCCACCAAAAACCCAGAGCGTCGACTTAGACAGGTCGCCATCTCAGCAACCAGCCAGCATGGCCGTAGGACTGTCACGCAGAACATAGTAGCCCAGGAAACTCGGGAAAACCCAGCAGAGCCTTCAGGCAACCCATAGAAGTACCCGGGAAACAAGAGAAGGTTGCGGGCAACCTCGGGCAGTGGGCAGGGCTTTGGGAAACTAGAAAAATTCTTCGTTTTTGGTGCTTGAAGGACTTGGCACATGTTTTCAGCAGATTGTGCTCCCGGAAAATTTTAGATCTTGGAGATGGCAACAGTTGGTTTGAGTATGAGGACCAATTGGAGGGTGCCTCTAACTATCTTCCATGGAAAGCGAGGATCATGTTTCTCCTGAAGGAGAATGGGCTGTGGAGTCATGCAAATACTGCAGTGACCACGTCGACAGATCCTGTAAAGCTGGCCAAGCATGAGGCAAGGGAGGCCAAGGCAATGTGGATGATCTTAGATTTGGCGAGGGATCATCTTGTACCTCACCTATCTGAGAAAAAGTTATCCAATGCGATGTTCTCGACTCTAACAATTCTATTTTAGAGTAATTGCAAGAACCAGAAGATGGTATTCAGGGACCAACTCAGGAACACCAAGTTGTCCACGACTAATTCAGTGATTAGTTATCTCACCAGGATCACTCAAGTTCGTGATTTGTTGGCGACAATCGACGAGACAGTGACAGATGTGGAGTTAGTGAGGGTGGCCTTGAATGGTTTCATCAAGCCTTGGACTTCATTCATCAAAGGCATTTGTGCTCGAGAGAAGCTTCCTGACTTCAATCAATTGTGGGATGATTGCATCCAGGAGGAGACTCGTTGAGAGGCTCTGGAAGGCCCGCAGGAGGATGGTGATGAGGAGAACCTTGCACTTGCCAGTCAGGCAAAGAAGGGCAAGGGGAGGGTCAGGAAGAACACAGGTGGAGATTCATCTTTACAAGATAGCACATGGAAGGACATAAGTAAGGTCAAATTTTTTAACTGTCATAAGAAGGGACACTATGCTTCACAATGTTCGGAGAGGAAGAAGGCAGAAACGAGATGCAACCATAAGTAGTTGCATCGACAAAGGCTCGGATAGATGAGTTTTCCAAAAAGTTTGAGCAAGAATTCTTACTTGTTTTCCATCTTTTTTCAGGCACCATGTTAGCCGGTGCGTGGCTGCTAGATAGCGGAGCCACATGTCATATGACAGGAGCATGGGAGTTGTTCGAGAGCTTCATGGAGTCAGAGTCAGACGTGCATGTGGAACTTGGTGTGGGCTACCAAGCATGCATAAAGGGAATTGGGACAGTGCCATTATAGATGGATTCATGAGGCGTGTTAAGAGTGATGAATGTGCTATGGGTGCTAGAACCCAGGATAAGTGTGCTCTTAGTCTCAACAATTGAGAAGATGGATTTGACGTAGCATTCCATGCTGGGCAGGTGTTGATCAAGCCCAAAGGATCTAGCTTAGACATAGCAGTGGTTATTGGAGTTAGAGAGAGTAACTTGTATAGGATAAAGGGATAGCCTATGCAAGCAATGGCAAGTAGCAGAGAGGCAGAGAAAAAGGAGTAGGTAGTTCCGAAGGTTGAGCAAGTCAAAGGGAGTTAACCTTCAGGTTCAAGTGGGAAGGAGTAGCCTTCCAAGTCTGTCAAGGAGTCATGGTATGAGATGGCCATGTAGGATGCTCACGAGCAGGAGGCTTCTAGGAGCATGTTCAAAGGAAGCAAGTTTTCGAAGAAGGGTTCAAACAAGATGCCAGGGATAGCTTTTTGTTCAGAGGGAGCAACCGATCAAGGGAATTGGAGAGCAACCATGGTAGTGGATATGGTAGCGAAGACAGAGCCACCTCCGGGTAGTGGAAGTACCTTCCTCGCTAAGAGGAAGTGTTGATGTATGTAGCATTGGATAGGTACTTCCACGTTGGTTTGTTTCTAACACGTGGGAGTCGTCCTTAATACCTCAATTATATATGAGAGAGTGAGAGGAGAACAATTTCCATGATGCATGTGGGATAAATCGGACTAAGTTTATAAAATGTCATAGGCATGCAAAATAATAGGACTTCCTGAGTGGTCACCCATCCCAATACTACTCTAGCCTGAGTGCACTTAACTGCGGAGTTCTAATGGGATCTGGTGCATTAATGCTACGTTGTAGGCATGTACATAAGACCACTAGGAAATCATTAAATGATGTCTGTAATTAACAAATGAAGATGACATTACATTCTATTTCCCATCAAAAGGGTGAATATCATGGCTTATCAAAACCACATGCTCAAAATGGTGATTCAATGGAAGAGGTGGATGGCCACTTAGATCCATCTGGATCATTCCTCCCCCCTTAGGAAGCAATGGTCCCCATTGCGTCAAGTTCCCTTGTGAGACATGGAGAATTCTGCTAAATCTGAAGCTTGGTGCGTTGCTTGCCTTGCTGAAGACACTATCCTGCTTAGCTTGTTGAAGGATGTCATGAACTTGTTGCTAGAGGGTTTGGATCTGTTCAACCAATCTAGTTGCATGATCTACTTGAGTGTGGGAGGACTCTGTCGGTGAAGATGCAACATGAAGAGTATGAATGGTTATGTTATAACCTTGCTGGACTGGGCAGTGTGGAGGCACCCCCGTAGGTGCAGTAAGAACATCTTGGTACTCGTCTACAATCTTGTCAATCTGTTTCTGTTGGATAGAAAGGTCTTGGGATGAGGCTGTAGTGGTTGCAGTGTCCTTCTGTTCACCTTCTGATAAGATTGTGAAGAGGCTAAACTTTGCAGTATGAGAGATTACTTTGTGGCATTTTTTTGGCGGGACAATATTCGAAACTACCTTTGGTATCCAGTATATCTGACCCCCTAGAGTAACAATGACATTACGGGGTCGAGACTCATAAATAGCATGACGCCTCCACATATATGGTTTGCCTAATAGAACATCACAGACTTCTAGTGGGGCAAGATCACACAATACCTCATCCTTGAAGGGCTTGATGTCATAGGATAGGTGACACTGCTGGCTGAAACAAAGATCTTGACTCTGGCGAAGCCACCCGATGTTGTATGGCTGCGGGTATGGTGTTGTTGGAAAATCCAACTGCTTAACAACCTCTGCTGAGATGATGTTCTTTTGGCTTCCGCTATCAACAATAAAATGCAGTGGGGTTCCCTTCACCCACATCTGTGAATGGAAGAGTCATTCCCCCTCATTAGGATCCTCTTCTAGTTGGATTGTTGCAGTTGCGACAGTAGCAGTGGGTTCTATATCAATGATCTATATCCTTTTATTATTTTCTGAATTAGAGTCCAAGTCGGGGTTTGACACTTTGTCTTTGAGCTTGACCACCAATGACTGTATTGAGCGACATTCATCAGTGTTGTGCCAAGAGCTGTTGTGGAACTCACACCACTTTCCGGTATCTTTCTTAGACTTCCTGTTACCCTTCTTTGCTTGCATCTGGGACTGGCTCTCTTGAGTTTGGCCTTCCTTGCTCCGTCCATGTTTCTCCCACTTACTCTACTACTTGAATTTCTGTTCAATTTTGACTACATATTGATAAGCAACTCCCAGTGAGGAGATGTCCAAGAAATCCATCTCTGTTTGGATGTACCTGTGTAGACCATTGTGGTACTTCAAAACCAGGTGCCGCTCAGAGTCTTTGATACCCAGCTTTGAGCGCAAGGTGTGAAAGATGTTGGTGTACTCCGACACTGTTTGGTCTCTTTTCTGACGCAGAGTTGTCCATCTCATGTATTGGTCATCATAGTTTCCGACAGGGTAGAACTCCTCCTTTAGGGCATCTACAAAAGCCGCCCAAGTGGGTTCTCTCCCAAATAGTGTAGATTCATCTGTGGTGTACCTCTCTCAGTAACCTTCCCACCACGCTCTAACATGGGGAAGGGCTTTAAGGAGTGCGAAGGTGATCTTTTCACTGTCGAATTTTTTTTGGACAGAGTAATAACCTTTTAGCAGATTCAACCATTTTTCTAGAGCATTTGCATCTATCTGGCCTTCAAATAAGGGGATATCAAAATTGACTTGTACCTTGAAGGGCATCACACTTGCGAAATGGTTGCTTGTCGAAGATGTCTCAACTGCTGCCATCGGTAGTCTTCGAAGGATCTGAGCGAAGTTGTCCATCATCTCGTTCCTTTGTTGCACGAGGGCTTCCTCAAGCAATGTCTTGAAAGGATCTCCTGCTCTGTCATCTCTCTTTTCTTCCACCATGGGGGTCGCTTGGGCTAGCGAGAGTGGTTGTCCTCAAGTGAAACTAGCTCGAGACCCAAATCTCTATACCCTGACCTTGTCGGGGACCTGCTCTGAGAAATGACAAAGAGAAGACTTTTCTGATACCACTGATTCAGATTATTTTGAGAACGACATGAAGGCAGAAATATAACCGAGATATAACAATGAGATACACAAAAAGATAGAAGAGAACACAAAAATACAATGAAACCCAACTTCTATTACTGAATAAGATTGAAAAACATTGTAGAACACAAACTGGAAAAATGGGGTAGCTTATCTCTAAAAATAAAGAGATGTTGGCTACGCTTCATTCATAGGAAGCTTTACATCACACTCCATTGCATGCTTAAAGGGCCTCCTTCACCTCAATTATATATGAGAGAGTGAGAGGAGAACAATTCCCATGATGCATGTGGGATAAATCGGACTAAATTTATAAAATGCCATAGGCATGTAAAATAATAGGACTTCCTGGGTGGTCACCCATCCCAGTACTACTCTAGCATGAGTGTGCTTAACTGCGGAGTTCTAATGGGATCTAGTGCATTAATGCTACGCTGTAGGCATGTACATAAGATCACTAGGAAATCATTAAATGATGCTTGTAATTAACAAATGAAGATGACATTACATTCCATTCCCCATCAAAAGGGTGAATATCATGGCTTATCAAAACCACATGCTCAAAATGGTGATTCAATGGAAGAGGTGGATGGCCACTGAGATCCATCTGTATCACATTTTCACTCCAGAAGGCATTCACACTTTAAGCACTTTCACTGATTTTCTCTTCTTGTTCTATTGGCACTTAAACAAATCTTGAGCAACTGTTTTTAAGCAAGATAATTGATAGTTCATGCTGCTGGAATCTTGTGGATGGATGAGTCTCGGTTGCTAATATAATTGATGACTTTGTTGACACACAATCTTTTAATAATAAAGTGTATGGCAACTTCTGAACACATACAGATCATTTGGCATAATTGCACCAGCCACCAGCACCTAATCTTGGAACTTTGGCTATGCAGATTTCATCTTTCACGTAAACTTTTGGGTTTTAATTGAGCTTGAACCTTCTCATAATCTGTTCTCATTCCTACTTCAACATGTCCTACTTGGACATCTTGGACTAGTATTGTGAGCTACTTGGGAGCTTGGTTTAGGAGCTTCCGAGTGAGTTAAGCAATTTCAACCTACATTAAAGCCCCTCATCCTTAAATCCAATGATGTTTGGCCTAGGTTGACTTAGGGATTCCTCCCTAGGCTAGGGAAGCTTAGTTTTTCTTAGTCTGAAGTGTGGGGCAAGGACATCGAGGTTACAGTGGGTGGCTTGCCTGGTAGTATCTCTAGGCTCTCCTGTCAAAGTTAGGACTTTTCTTCCTAGGGTAGAGTTTGAGAGATTTCAACTAGAAATCAATGAAAGTGGACATTATTAAGGCTTTGATAGCATATTGAAGATAAATAATTTTTTAAATATCAAGAAGACAAAACCAAATATGATCCAAAGCTTGGGACCTAGACAAAAGGATTGATCACTAAGTGTATCTCGAAGTTGAAAGATTGCAACTTCTTCTAAGGAAGTGATGCATGAGCACCTTCTTACTCACAGACCCTTCACAGCCATTGAGGTCTTCATGTCCACATTGAAAGGGCCGGAAAAGGATAGGAGAGCTGGATGTTGTCAACGGTGTCAGAGTTGGATGTGGCCAGCCATTGGATCACTCCATGATCAATGGTATGTGCCCTCGAGAGCTTTGACAAGAAAGATGTCAGAAAAGCATGTGCATGTCGTCCAATTTCCTCCCTCATCGATGGTGCCAAGCTTGGTGAGTGCAGTTTCAGAGTTTGGGACAGATGTGGAATGAGAGGGGTACACCAAGATGATGTGTCCCTTGAGCTCAGAAAACAAAGAAAGCAGGTAAACTTTAATAAAATTTAATAAGGAGCGATGGGTTGTTGAGAGAATTAAAAGGTGAAAAGAAGGAAATTAGAGGGCGCATGGGGGAGATAAGGTGAAGTCTCTCATTAACTTTGAAATGGACTGAGAAAAACAGGAAGGGAGTGAAGAATAGAAAGGAAGCAAGATATATTATTCATTCATGTTGGTGGAGGAACTCATGAAGAGGAAGAAGACAGAGCATAGTGGAGAAAAAATACGAGAGAGAGAAACTCTTGTAAGGGAAAAGAGGAGACCCAAAAAAGAGAGGCGACAAATTTTCAGAGAAGACGATTCCAATGCAGCAGCTCACTGGGTAGAACTGTGGGAGAAAGGAGAAGAAGGCAGTTCCAACTTCTCACTGGGTAGAACTGTAGAATGAGAGAGAAGAAGAGAAAACAGGGCTGTAGCTCGTAGAGTATAAAAGTGCTCGTAGCTCTTGAGACCAAAGTTGAAGGAGAAAGAGGGGGAACCTATACTTCTATGGAAAACTGAGGACGAGGAAGACAAGCTTCCAAAGCCTAAGGTAATTAAGAATTTTGTTGTTTGACAAAGTTTCAAGTCTTAGAAAGAGATCTTTGTTGAATTTCATGTTGTAAGCTCGAGTCGAGACTGAGACTAGTGGGCATTCTGTGTTTTGAAATAAAAGAGTTGGCCCTGGTGTATTTTCTTTGTAACAATGAAAAAAAGGCCCATCGATGCTGCTTGCATATGTAAATTCACTTCCAATGAATAAGAAGAAAGTCGAAACCTTCTATGCTCTTAATTTCCTTCCAGTTGTATGTGCATGTTTGTGCTTTTATTAGCTTACAGTGAGTTGTGTGTGTATGGGACTTAGTAGGCGTGTTCAATTTATTTTTGCACCAGGAAGTTAGGAGAGAAATTGAAGCATAAATTGGTATGAAAATATAAGGGTGGAAAATGTTAAAGGGAAGTTTCAAGTTTTCATTTTGGAACTCAAAATGTGTTAAGCCCCTAGATAATCAAATGTTGAGGAAACACTTGTTTGAAGGGAAGGGGTATGTTAAGCCCCTAGATAAAGCCCCATGTAAAGCCCTAGATATTGAGTTGTATTTTTATTGTTATATTAGTATTGTTGGTTAGATATTTTAATTGTAATTGTATCCTTGGTATTCTATATATATACCAAAGTGACCTAGTTCTAGGATCATCTCATCTTGTCTTGTGCATTGCATATATTGTAAAAGGAAGTTCCCCCTTGAAGTGGATTATTCATTGGTTATTTTTGAAGTTTGGTTCCTAACAAAATGAAAAAGGGTTAGAGTGTAGATAAAAAACATAGAGTATTGATATGCAATAGCTGGGAAACATTTAGGAGCTCAGCGTGATCCAAAATGGATCTGATACAAATAATGAATGGTTAATGAGACTCGGTTCTTCCAAGCATTCAACAAAATTGAGACTTCAAACAATGACAGTGAAGCGCCAAAACACAAGAAAACAAGAACGAAAGGAACCTTGAAGTGGAATGCTGCCAGCAAAGGATGAAATGGGAGAGAAGAGCATTGGGGAATGGGAAATGAAGGAACAAGGACATTTGGCCTTCCAGTGATCCAACCAAGCCCAGCACTACCTATATACTTTGGCAAATCGATTCAGAAGGGGATTTTCTTTTGGCGGAGTAGGAGAGGACGTGGAATAAAATATTTGGGATGTAAATTGCTAAATGGCCCAGAGAACCATCACACTGCATTGTAACTCTGCATTTGTCGAGAATAAACACTGAGCAAAGCCATTCGAATGCTGGTTTTACTGTTTGGGTTTCCAGGGTAAATATTGTTGTTCATGGTGTAATTAAATAATGTGTAAATGTAATTCCTTGCATGCTTGTTAGCTCTGGATTTAATTTATTTCTTGGGTACTGTGTAAACCACAAGATCTACCCCAGAATTACATTGTTATCCTAGTTCTGTTTTCTGGTGTTTTTATTTGTGTGTAACCATATGCTAGAGCACAAAATGGCCTTGAATTTCCTTTAATTGGATGGTTGGCTGAACCCACAGCTTGATTGCCCCTTGACTGAATCACTGGCTGTTAGAAGATATGCCCATATAGCGATCTTAAGCTTGTGAATTTGCTGGAATGTTGATTAAACCCAATCACCCATTCTGCATATATATATATATATATATATATATATATATATATATTTAATGGTTTCTAGGTGGTGTAAAGCATATCCACAGCTCCATTTCACGGCTCACTTACTCTTAATCACTGGCTTAATAATTAAATGAATTGGCATTGTTGTTGAGTGAGCATTCTGGTTGGGTAAACAACATGCTACAGCCCCAACCTGCACCGTATCTTGTGTGTAGATGGTAAGGTGTTCACCTGCAGCAATACCCCTTTCCTGTGCAAGTCGAGACACCAAAACGTGGACAGCGCTGCATAGTATCACCCTTTGACTGGTACGAGACTGTAAGCGTTGTTTACCTACAGCCATCATTGGAGCTGCTGCCAATATTATTAACCAGGAGGCATGCATCCAAGGCGTCTCCAAGCCTGGGTGTGTACTCATTCACTTCCATCCCTTCATATTTAAACAAGTATATATACATTGTATTTGTTCTGGTGAGAAAGCGATGTCAAGAAGCAGTGTGTAACTCTTGCTCTTGCATTGGAGGTATTATTATCATATGCTGTTTGGTTGGCATAACACAAAGAGAGTATACTTTGCTGGTGTGACAGAGCATACTTGGATCTGTTCAGCACATATCCGAAGGCCACAATACTGCAGCATGTAATGCCCACCTCTGCAAATATCTACATGTATATTGTTCGTACATGGATTTTGAATTGGGTGTGATAGAATAAAGTGCTGGATTGAATATTTTAATATGCAGGGTATGTGTTCTTGCTGACAGTTAAAATATAGTGCTCTTGTAATTGGCATTGCAAAGACAGAAAACTTGCTTTCCATTGTTGGGTATTGGTCTGGCCACCACAAGCAAGTAAACCAAGCAGTGAACCAATCTGTAGGCACAACCATTCTTCTATGCCTGTTGATGATTAGAAACAGAGTTTGGTTTGCGTCTCAGGTTGAGGCTTGGTCTCAGCGATACAAGCCAAGTAATCAGAGCTGCACATACACAATTCTGAACAGAGATTGCAGGAGAATAACAAACAGAGATTGCAGAAGACAACTAAAATCTATTCGGCATTGAGTATCCATGTTGGTAAAATGTGTGGGCTATAAGTCCCACATTTATAGATTAAGGGGTTAGCTTGAT
>ML799962.1:255011-268926 GCA_009831015.1 Picea engelmannii | reverse complement strand
TTATATTATTATATTATATTTGTTTATTTATCAATTATATTATTATATAATTAATAAAAAATAATACAAAATTATAATTATATTATAATTGTTTATTTATCATTTATATTATTATATAATTAATAAAAAATAATACTAAAATATAATTAAAATTAATAATTTACCATATCATATTTATCTCAATTATTTTGTTATATTATTTTTTTATATAATCAGCTTAGATTTGTGTTGGATTTATCAAGTACTGACTGAAAAGGATGAATTAAATGTTTTAAAATGTAAATTATATAATAAAAATTACATTTTAAGAAGTTTGATTCCTTTAAATACTTGAGAGATCCGAATATAAAATAGATCTATGGTGATTTTTTTTTAGATATTGTCTAAATTTATATTTATATTTTATTTTTTATTTTGTTATCAGATAATTTTATGTTATGTGAAACACCTCCCAATATTAAAGTGTAAATCACCTCACTGATCTTAATAGGATAATTTTTTTTCCTTAACTATGAGTACTATTTTTATTTTTAGGCACATTTTCTATTTAAGAATTATTCGGTTTATGACTGGGTTTCTCCATATTTTTCCATGCAAGTTCTGTTATGAGTTATTCGTTTGACAACAATTGATTTAAGAACATGCCCACTGACCGATGACCTGTGACAAAATTTCCAGCCGTGATGATAGAGTATTCAATTGGCAGGTAGCGAAAGTCTTCTCGGATGCTGGCCATTTCCTTGTCGTCTTCTTCCGCCAGGGCACCCACCATAACAGAATAGAACAGCCAGCATCACCATATCTCTTACAAATATTCTTCCCTGTGCCAAATTATTCTTGATCACAGGACGGTGAGTAAATTTAGAAATGTCAGAAGGTCATTTGAAAGCAACAGGAACAACCACCAAATAAGAGAGAAAAGACAGAAGCAGTCGCAATATATACTGAGCTATCAGCATGGCATTGTAATATATGTTATATGTCGTATTCCAACCGAGCACTATTGAAGCTGCCAAAAGCCTGTTGTGAGTCAAAATAAAAAAGAGAGAATAAGAAAGGACGTTTGATTGTCACGGTGCCAAGGGCTCTTGTAGCCTCAATTGCATACGGATTAACATCATATCATGGCAGCAGAGATGATTTCTAAGTAGCATCACAAGAGAAAGTAAGTTTGATTGTCAAGGTGTTAAGGGCTCTTGTAGCCTCAATTAATATACATACCCTACCCCCCTCTGGATTTGAACCGGTGACCTTTTAAGAGGAAACACATGTTCTTAACCATTAGGCCTATTCAGACTGTATGCATACGGATTAACATCATATCAGGGCATCAGAGATGATTTCTAAGTAGCACCGCAAGTTTCGAACCGTTCACCTTACTTCAAAAATCACAGCTATCAATCTATAAATAACACTAATGCCATTTCTATATTTGTCCATTACCAGCCTAGTAAAGAAAATAGGGGTACAGCCTAGTTGTTGGAAACATGCAAACTAATTTTTCATGTCGTCACATGCACATACATGCAATTATATTAGGAATGTGTATGCATGCACTCTTTTGTGAACAGATTGTGTAACTATGGATCTAATTATAATCAGTTAGTCTAAATGTTTGAGAGATGCTATATATACGAGCATACCCATAGAAGTACAGTGCAATGTGTGTAGAATGTGTGAGCAAGACCCAATATTATTGTCTGTGGTTTTTTCCACATAAATCACTGTGTCAATTCTCTGATTGTTGTTCTACTTTTAATCTTGCTTGTTTATGCTCTGTTAAAGTGCTCTGTTTTGCTTCCACTGCCTAACACTAGTAAAGAAATAGGGGTACAGTAAAGAAAGTCATCATACAAAGTTGTGTGATTGAACTGAATTGTATAGGGGTGTTCAAATATTAAAGTACCTCGTAATGTTGTTTGTAATTCTGGAAATAAATTATGTATGGAGTTTTTGAAACTTCCACAGTTAACACTTCACCTACTTATTTTTTCAAAAACTTCTTACACTGTTTATTTCCAGAATTACAATCGGCATGGTGTTCAAATAATTTCTTTTCAATTAAAGTAGTAATTTTTATAAGGTAAATTTATGTTCTTTTATTTATTTTTAGGAAATTTTATTATTTGAGTTGTTTAAAAATGGGTTATTAAAATGGATTAAATTGAGAGACAAAGTTTCATAATTAAAGTTTTCATCAATAAAATAGAAATATAGTTTTTAATAAAGTTTTTTTTTAATAATAAAAATATAATTTTTAAGAAATTTCTTTTTAAATTTGGGAAAATTTATACAAAATAAAGGATATAACTTTTGAAAAAAAAAAAATAGATTTGGATAAATTTATATTAAATAAAAGAAAGTTATGCTCTAGAAAAATTGAACTAACATGATAACTAAAGAATTAGAACTAAAGAATTAGGTTAGTTGTAAGAAGGGGAGGTTTTGATCTAGTAAATTTTCTTAAGGTAAATAGTGAAACATAATTTCAAATTGAATTTAAAAATATGCACTCAAAGATTTGTAATGTGTTTAATTTATAATGATATAGTTGGTATGTTGTATTATTGGCTTGATTTTTAAATGACTCTAACATATCTTTATTTAGAACAACATAAACCCTCATAAACAACAAGGTGTCATAATTGTACTCACTGAATTTGAAAATGCTCATAGCAAGAGTGAACCCAACAATGGAAGTGATGCACACATGTAGTGGGAAATACACTTACAACAATGATACTACTATTTTCTTACAAGACTTAAGTATTATCAC
Source organism: Picea engelmannii (assembly GCA_009831015.1). Classification (NCBI taxonomy): domain Eukaryota; kingdom Viridiplantae; phylum Streptophyta; class Pinopsida; order Pinales; family Pinaceae; genus Picea; species Picea engelmannii. The sequence continues at coordinate 266,150 of ML799962.1, read as the reverse complement.
TCTAAAACAAGAGAAGTCTATGACTCCTTTTCCATAAATACCTTTTCCTCTTCCATAAATACCTTTTGAAAGGATAAACTATTCATGTAGCAAAAAGACTATCTTTCTAAACGTAAATTTGATAAGAAATTATTAGAAATTTCAAACATCATTAGAGTTCCACCAAGATCTAAGTTCATGCTTTGTGGAACAATATCATAGGAGAATTTTCCAAAATTTTAAATCAACCAAGATCACTAAAAATTCAATCAAAATTTTGTAACTATTAAAACTCTAACTTCCTCCATAATTGAATTTCAAGACAGTGAAAAGTTTGTTACATGATTATGATTAGACCACTTCCCTTTTGAAATCAAGGTAGTAAAAGTTAAACATCTCTACTTAAAGGGACCAAAGCTACTTTAATTGAACATGTGGCATGCAATTAATGTAAATCAAGGTAGTAGAAGCTAAACATCTCTACTTAAAGGGACCAAAGCTACTTGAATTGAACATGTGGCATGCAATTAATGTAATGGAATGTAGTGAAATGCTAAGTGTATATTAATTTAATTCCACTAATTATATAGTTTTGAATTTAACATGTGGCATGTAATTAATGTAATGGAATGTAGTGCAATTCTAAGTGTATATTAATTTAATTCCATTAATATAGCAATGAGTTGACATATTATTATTACACATCTTTTAATATCGTTTTTTCTTCTTTTTTATGGTTTCAAATATAATTCATATTAAGAGGAGATTTAAAAATTAAGGGGTATATGTGAAAATGTAAATATAACTTTAATAATTATAAAAATTCATTCTTATTTGTTTGCATATTAATAGGGATTTAAAAATTAAAGGGTATTTGTGACTATGTAAATACAATTAACACTTATAAAAAATCATCCTTATTTGTTTACGAGAAGAAAGTAGCTTACCACACTGGTGGACTCCATTATAATTGTCATTAAATTGCTTATTCTCTCTCGATTTAGGATAGTATGTGTTGTAACTTGAGATTGTTTTTGGTTGCTTAGTAACAATGCCAAGACATATTGAAAACCTATTTTATGTCACAAGATAGCTCTTGGACCAAATGAGGGATTCTCATCAAATTTGAGACAACTAGTTGCCCATTGTCACTAAGAAACAACTCTTGTTCATTAAGCTTTGAATACCAGATTTGAATAATAAGCAATATAAAACAGGGTAGACAAGAGTTAAGAATTAAATAATAGTTGATTGGAGTAAAGGTTATAAATTTCAAAGATCAGAGGCCTAATCCATTGGGAATGGATTCTCATCTAAAAGAGCACAATAGTTGAGAACAAAAGGTGGAAGAAAATGAGAACAAAAATTTAATCTCCTCCTTAGCAATGAGTAAGGAATTCACTGTGAGGTTGAGATGAAGAAAAAATGATTTTATCAGGCATTAGACAATGAATGCAATAAAACAAACAATATATTGTAATCTGCAGAATAATACTAAGATATATATCTAAAGATACATTCAAACGAGTTGAAATGATCCAGAATTCCTTCATTGTACTCCATGAAACTACACAAATACTTTATGCAAGAACATAAATAGTTTTAAAACAAGTTTGAATCACAGTATGCCTTATAAAATGATTTGCAACATTACAATATGAAATACTTTTTAATCAATGTACAAAAGTGGTGGTTGTACCAAATTGTTGTCTTATATTTGATTCAAATATTGAGAAGAAAACAGAAATGTATCATGAGGAGCTTAATACTGAAAAGGAAAGAAAGACAATTCTCTACCGAAAATGAGATGTGAATCCAAAAGATTGATTCTCTAACTTAGAAATTTACAAAAGAATGACCCCTCGGGCTCATTCTCCAAGAAAAGAACAGTTTATGTTATCCACCTAATCTCCTAATTTTCTAACCTCCTTCTCATCTTCCACTAATTCTTTTTATCTCCTCCAATGCTTGAATTCATGCCTTAAAATTATCCATGAAATCCTAAACAAACTTCTTATAAAGTGGATCAAATGTGGAAAAATGTGCCCTCAAAAGGTGGATCGCATAGATATGTTAATAGTGGGAAATGATTGGTATGAAAACTCCTCAAAACATGTGCATTAATCTTGATCTATGCACCAAATCAATTATCTAATTTTGTCCTCGTGTTAAGAAGCCAACAACTAACTATACAAGGGAACTCCAAGTATAATTTTGCCAATTTTTCTTTTATATTAATGTGTTCCTGAATCATGCCTGAATGGCACATTGACCTTTAGACTACTCATTGAATGGAAATGTAAATATAATTATGGGAACTTCTATAGTTGATAAAAGATTAAATGGCAAGTAGCTTACTGTCCAACACTTTCAATCCTACGTGAGCCTTCAATATCCCAAAAGGTATGGAAGACTCGAACTTCCTTTTTGTATACTCTTCATCAAAATATATCAAATAAATGTTGTCTCCAAAGCTTATCCCCTCACCTTCGCGTAGTTTTTTTACAATTACATTTGCATTCGGCATAGTACCAATAAATGTGCCTCCTAGGCAAAGCAATGAAGAGGCATTTTTTAAGGCCCGACATGCAAGTTACTCAGTTGACCATGAGTAATGCAACACAAACTGGCATCTACATATATCAAATGGTGCATCATCCTTATTGACGTTTGAATCTGTCAGGACCTAAACGACAACCTCACGAGGATATGAATCCTCCTACGTTTTTAAAGAGGTGGTACTCCTCTTTGGCTTATGATTTTATTTAAATATGTTATATACAAAATAATATAGGACTCTTGTCAAATCACTGAATCTGACATCTTTATGGCTCAATAAAAATTAAAATACTAAAAAGTAAAAGATATATATAAGGAGAATTCTTGAGAAGTGGACCAGGAACCTCAAACACCACACAACATAAAAAGTAATAGAATCCTTGCACCCATCACAGTTTAATAAAAATTATGATCACATTCAAATAAAAGAAATGGTCCAATGGAACAAGAGAACTTTGAAAGAGTACTACTTATTAAGCTCAAAAGAAGATTTTTATAGATCGACTTCAAATATTCTATCCTCAAAACTCAGAGTTATAAAATACAATCAAAATCGATCCTGACTTAGTTCTCTGGGATTTCTCAAAAATGATAATGTATGTTACAATGCTTGAAATTTAAAGGCGTTTGTCCGTAAATGGACTAGGATTGGGGCTCCCATGGAGCATAAAAAATATTTACAAGAAATGTGATGAAGAGAATAGCATGGATTGGAGCACAAAAAATGGGATTGTGATGGAATCTCTCCCTTTAATTTTCTTGTTGATGCGCCTTTTATATCTTTTCCTATTAAGGTTATGTGGCCAGTTGTAACCGCTTATGTTGGAAATTCATAAATCTTGGTTATAGCTTTGTTTATCCATTCTTGAATATAATCCCGTCATGGGGCAATGTATACTTCTTGATTTACTTTGATACTTAGCAATTCACTCTCAATTTCCCTATGGTCAATAGATAAATTTTGCAATATAGTCTCAATGTCCTCATTTTTATTTGTATACTCAACAAGCCAATTATCAATGTCATCATAAGTATACTCAACCATACTATCAAATTTTTTGGCCAATGATTTCTTCATATTTTCAACTTGTTCTTCAAAATTCTCTATGCTCCTGATAATTGAATTTGAGATTAAGTTTGGATATGAAACCTCAATAGTGGATCCCGAGATATCCAAACCAATAATCTTTGAGTATGCCTCAGTATTTTTCCGTGAAATTTCTTTTAATTGATTTAACAACCCATTTAATGTATTGATTCTTTCAATCCAGCATGCCTTTAATTGTTTTATACGGATTTGGTAGGGAAAATATTAATGTTTTCTTCTATGGTCCGCCATTTCCGAGACTTTCGCTACAAACATAGAGACCCCATCTGTGAAGAATCCTTCATCATTCTTCAAATATGCATTCAAATATTATTTAGTATTTTTAATTCTGAGCCCAAGAGTAGAGAAACTTTTTTCCAAGTCCCATAAATCTAAAATGAGCGACATTCTTTTCTTTGTATTCTTTTCAATGAAAGTGTCTAGTAGCAATGATTAAGATTGGAATTCCTTTTACTCTCATATTTGATTTTGGATCTCCTTGAAAAAAAAAATTAGGTTGTAACATGGCGACTTGGGTAGCCAATATAGGTGGGGGCATGAGGGTTGCTCCCAATTCCTTGACTCTCTCTTTAATTCTGATGTTTTCCTCTTCCATGTTAACTATTGAAATGTCCAATGCATCCCCTGTGATTCTATGAATTGAAGATAGTTTTGATGGTAACATGTTTTTAGTATCAATGATGGACCGTGAATTCCCTTTCCTATTCTTCGAGATTCTTTTAAAGGTCAATTTATTTGATGTCTTATCAAATAAAACATTCTTCACAAAAAAAGGTTTCTTCATCAGAGAAGACTTCATCTTGAACACCTAATGCAGCGGAATGTACATTTTCTTGGGCATGTTCTTCATCATCTAGAAACCAGATATTTTCAATATCCACATCTAAGTCCATATTGTCAAGAAAAATATCATCCTCACATACATTTTGTTTTTCTTCCTTTTGTTTAGAATTGTCCCTTTTCCTTTTGACTTGTAATTTATGAGGGTTTTCTAGACTTCCTTGAGGAGGATTCATTTATCCATCATCACCAGAATTGTTACTTGGGGTTTTTCTTGGTTGGGTCGTTATAGACTGAAGAATCACCTTAGGCAAAAGACTTCTGTGAGAAATAGCAGGTGACTGAGTATTTCTTTCACTTTAGGGTTTCCATCTTTTTTTGTGAACTTAGGTAGTCCTCACAATGGTTTCTATGTCTCTAGAATATTTATTAACATCCTCAATAGACAGGTCATGATTGTCACCCTCTTCTCCAAATATGAGTGTGTTTATCATTGTAGGGTTGAGCTCAACTTCTACCATATGATTATAAAAAAGGTTGATAGGGTCAAACCCTTTGATCTCTTTTGAAAACTTCAAATTAAAATCGTCAAAGTAAGAGGCATATTCATCAATTTTGGGAATTTCACTTAAGAGAATTTCACCCACTTTCCAAGGCAAAGGAATGAACTATGTTTTCCTTTTTTCATAGAAAGCATGAAACTAGAAATTATATTGCCTCGCCACTTCTATGATAAACAATTTTGTTCAACACATAATAAGGGAGGTATATAGGCTTTTCATGAGAACATAAAATCCTAATTATGTTGTAGCTATCCATTCTCTCCATAATTCCCTTTTTATCCAAAAAGCTTGATGCTTCCAATGAAATACTAGAAGTATCTTCCCCAAAAAATAATTTATTAAATTCAAAGACAAAATTATTGTAAACTTCATAAAAATAATGGATAACATTATGCCTCCAGATATCTTGATACCACGTAGTTACAGGGTCAACCTTTGAATTTACCCTTTTTCCAACACTCAAACCTTTAAAAATATGGCAATGCCTGATAGAAAATACCAGATAAGATGCCATATAACACCTTTTCTCGCTTCTAAAATTCATCAACTGTGCAGAAATTTCATTCAATATGATATTTTCCCAATCAAAAATAGCATTCTCATGAACTATAAAATATAAAATATATAGGGCCAGCCAAGGAATAGTTGTTGTAAAATCCTGACCCGTAACTCTAGTAAACAACCAAGAAATTTATTGATAGGGATCCTTAAAGGAACTAACTTGAATTCTAGATAGGTCTTCTGGTATTGTAGTAGGATCTTGTAGATATTCCTGCAGGCGCTCAATTCCAGTATTTTTCCCTCTAAGAAAATTGTTGGCATCTTCTCCTTTATACGTTAAGTTCGGCTCTGGTAGCTTTAACATTTTCTTGAAAACTAAAGGTGCCAATGAAACAGGGTAGTTGCTTTGTAGAGGAATGGTTCCTCTATTCTTGAAAAACTTTTCAATGCACCAAGTGACAATATCTTTGCACTCAAAAACCTCAGGGACACAACCAGTGAGAGTTATTCCCGATGTCCAAACTTTATTGTTATCTATTTTTGGAAGCGTTGAATAACACCAATATTCTCTCGACTAGTGATAATTTGGATATTCTCTAGCGAGTAGATTTAAGGTATCCCTGCAAAAATGTTGTCTTCTTTCAGCCATCTTCAACAGGTTGAAAAAAATCTTCGTAATGTCGCTCAAAACAGTGAAATAATAGTTTGTGTTAGATCCTTAATTGATAACATTATCCTGAAATAAATGAGATTTGCCTCGATAGAAACATTATTAATAATGGCATTTTCATAATTTAATTTAGTAGTTGAGTTCATAGAATTAGCATTTAATTTGACTTGAGAAGTGTGAAGAGGAAGAAAACGTCACAGTGGGGTGGCGGAGTGGGAGATTTCAAATGAGAATGTGATTTTGTGAGTCCAAGAGTATGTGAGACCGTCGTGATAGAAAAAAATGGATAAGTATGGATTCTTATCGGACGGACTTGTGAGGACGGGATATAAAAATGAATGAAAATATGAGTTCATGAGTCCGTGAAATGAAAAATAAATGAAGTTTTGCGAAGAGGTCAAGAGAGAAAAGTGATATGTCATGAGTCTGCAAGTTTTCCAACCTACAAATGAAAATAAACTAAGAATGGAAAAGGTGTAAGTCACGGGGGTAGGATATGGCGATGAAAAATCAAGGAGGGAATCATACTTAGGAAAAAATACAAGTGAAGAATAATAAAAAGAAAGAAGAAGTTACAAGGTTCAACAACTGGCTCCAACAGTGGAATGATAACCCCCTGCGGGTTATAAAGAATCTAGAATCTCAATATTAGTTTCCTTCTCCATTGGGCTATGGAGTGTAGAAGGTGAGAATATACAAAACAAAGAAAACAAACTATGTCCAGGAGAGAAGAAAAAATTCAAGCAAAAAAACTCTTCAAATGTTTCTCATTGACAAGAAACATTAAAAATTTTCCCCTCATATCCTTGAGCATGTATGAGTTGAAACTTAAAATATTTTCAATGAGGTAAGGCTCAATCCAGAGTGCTTCAAACTTTGTATGCATTGATGGATATTATTTTTCTTTGTTCCAGAGTAGTACGAGTTCACCCTTCTGAAAATTATTTACTGTAACACTTTGATCAAAATACTTCTTGACATTTTGTTGTCTTTGAAAAAATTTATTTAATGCTTTGGCTCTTTCTTCTTCTAACTTCAGAAACCGATTCATTATCTTTTGTAGAGGAGTAGTATCTTTTGTATCTTCAATATTTAATGCATAAGTCAAAGCATTTAATTCAAGACTTAGTGGCATTTTTTCTTATTTTCCATAAACCAACACATACGGGGACATTCCAGTGCTATCCTTTGGTGTCATTTTTCTTTCCCACAAATCATCTATCAGTTTTAAATGCCAGTTGTTTTGATTTTAATCAATTTTATTCTTCAAAATCTGAATCATTTTTTTTTCCGATTCAGGGAGTCCATTTCCTTGAGGGTAGTGATTTGATGGTTGCCCCATCATAATGCCATATTCCCCACAAAATTCAGTAAACTTTGATCCAATGAATATTGACCCATTATCAATGATGAACTTTTCCGGTACTTCAAACGTTGATAAAATATTATCCTTGAGAAACTTTATCAATTCTTCATAATCATCCCTTTTTAATGCCACTACTTCTTGTCATTTTGTAAAATAATATGTAGCGGTGAGAATGTATACATGTCATTTGCTTGAATTTGGATTTATTGACCCAATGACATATAGCCCCCATTGTGCAAACAGGTGTTCGACAAGTATAGGTTRAAAAGGCATTGCATACCTCTTCATCTTTCCTGAGAATTTTTTACAGGAAAGGCATTTCCTCCCCATTGCATATGAATCTTTAAAAATTGATGACRAATAATACCTAGTTGTTATTATTCTGAGCAGTAGCGGTCGATGCAAAATTTCATCCACATATTCCTTCATGAAATTCATTTATCATTTATTGATCCTTTGTTTAATCTACACACCTCCATAGCATACCATCATAATTTCTTCTGAACAATATTTATGCAATTAATACATATTTATTGGATTTCATTTTCAGAGCTATTCTTTCTTTGGGAGTCATACTGATTGGGAACTGTCCAGATATTAGATAAAAAATTATGTCTTTGTACCACTCAAAATTCAACATAGGTTTTCCTACTGAAATTGAGACCACCCCATTTAATGCATCATTGTTTGCAATGAGCTTACGCAATTTTTGTCCTTTAACTACCTTTAAAGGTTTGATCTCGATATTATACTTTTGAATCTTGGCCAGCCAATTTTCCCACTTTCCCTCTCTCAATTGTTGGTTTAGGAGCATTTTTACTCGAGAAGATGGAACATATGCTATAACATGGGAGTTCAAACTATAAGTATGAAAATGTGCCACTTCCTTAACAAGAGAGAGTGCCTACTTCTCCAATTATGAATATTTTAGCTCGTAATCATGAAGGGTTTTACTTGTGAATCTTATTAGTAACTCTTCGCCTTTATAATTTCTTTGTGTAAGAGTTGAAGCCATGACCCCTTCTGTAGAAAAAGAATATAAAATAAAATCTCTTTTAAAATATGGACTAATAAGCGCAAGCATTGTGATGATTGCTCGTTTAGTATTGTTAAATGCATTCCGAGTATCTGAAGTCCATTCAAATATCTAGTATTTTTTCAACAGTAAATTGATTGGCTTGACAATACTTGCATAATCAGGGACAAATCTTCTCACAAAATTAATCTTTCTGAAAAATGATTGCACCCCTTTCTTCAAAGATGGAGGATTTAATTCATTAATGGCTCTTATTCTTTCAGTGTCAATGTAAATTCCTTCTTTACTGACTATATGTCCCAACAAATTTCCTTCAGATACAGTAAATAAACATTTCTTCGAATTAAGATAGATCCCATATAATATACACTTTTCACAAACTTGCCTCAAATGGTGAATGTGTTCTTCCCTTGTCTTAGAGTGGACGGTAAGATCATCTTGATAATAAGCCATAAATTTACCTACCAAATATTTGAATGCATGATCTGTATCCCTTTGAAAAGTATCTCCATCATTCTTTAAACCAAAGGGCATGTGAGCATAAGCATATTTCTCCCATGTTGTTATAAAAGCAGTCTTAGGCATGTCCTCCTTTGCCACTAATACTTGATTATACCCTGAAAACCCATCTAACATGGTCATACATTGTATAATCAATATTTGATTATACCATGTATGACCATGTTAGATGGGTTTTCAGGGTATAATCAAGTATTAGTCGATCCAGTAACTTATTGAAGAAAGAATTCCATGTTAGGTAAAGGATAGTTGTCTTTGATGCTTGCTTTATTCAAATATCTAAAATCAACACACATAACGAAGAACGAAGTATGGGAAATAGTTCTCAGATCAAAGAATAAAGATGGGGTATCCTACAGATGACTCTTCAAAATAAAACATGATGTTGATGGAAGTATTGAGAAGTATAAAGCAAGATTTGTTGCTCGTGGCTTTTTCCCAGAAGGAAGGCATTGACTATGAAGAGACATTCGCTCCTGTGGCCAGATAAACTTCGATCAGGACCATTATAGCTCTTGTAGCTAAGATGAAGTGAAAGTTGTACCAGATGGATGTGAAGACATCTTTCCTGAATGGTGTTATCGAAGAGGAAGTGTATATAGAACAACCCCAAGGATTTGAGGTTGAAGACAGGAAGTCTCATGTCTGTCGATTGAAGAAAGCCTTATACGGATTGAAGCAANCTCCCAGAGCTTGGTATGGCTGTATAGACAGTTTCTTGATGAGCTTAGGCTTTACCAAGAGTAAAGCAGATTCAAATCTCTACTTCAAGATCATGGATAATGAACTAGTAATACTATTACTGTATGTGGATGACTTATTCTTAACTGAATAAGAAAATCTCATCGTTGAATGTAAACAGAGACTTACCGCAAAATTTGAAATGAAAGACCTTGGTCTAATGCATTACTTCTTAGACCTCGAGGTATGGCAGAGTCCAGAGAGAATCTTCCTTAACCAAGGGAAGTACACGGTCAAAATCTTAAAGAGTTTCGACATGCTAGAATGCAAGTCCATGAATACTCCCATGGAAGCGAAGCTGAAGCTGTTGGTCGATACTTCGTCAGATTTGATAGATGCCACTCTGTACAAACAGATTATTGGATCGTTGATGTACCTGATGAACACCAGACCAGACATCTGTTTTGCAGTGAACACCTTGAGTGAGTTTCTGGTAGAGCCCAGACGTGTTCATTTAGTGGTTGCAAAAGATGTGATGAGGTACCTTAAAGGTACAATGGATTATGGTCATAGCTATGATGGAGATCATGACTTCACACTGAGTGGATATACTGATGCAGATTGGGTAGGAAGCATTGCTGACAGAAAAAGCACTTCTAGATGATGTTTCAGTTTGGGATCAGCCATGATCTCATGGCAAAGTAGGAAGCAATCCAGTATTGCTCTCAGTACAGCGGAAGAAGAGTACATTGTCACATGTTCTGCTAGCTGTGAAGCTATATGGCTTCGAAAGTTGTTGAAAGGCCTATTTGATTTGGAGATGAGAGCAACCGTGATTCTACGTGACAATCAAAGCTACATTAAAATGACAGAGAATCCTGTGTTCCACGACAGGTCGAAGCACATAGAGATCTGCTATCATTTCATCTGCGACATGGTACAGAGAGGAGCCTTGAAGCTCCAGTACATTAGCACGGATGAACAAGTTGTTGATGTGTTGACTAAGCCTCTATCTCATGTAAAGTTTGAACACTTTCTAGATAAGCTTGGTATAGTCCGAAAGGACCCTCCCTGAAAGGGGGAGTAGATGTATTCCTTGCTTTTGACCTCGCTGTTAGACGTAAAGCAAGATGAGTCATGCTTCTGACCTCGTTGTTAGATGTAAAGCATGATGCCGTGTGATTCTTTCTTCTGACCTCGCTGTTAGACGTAAAGCAAGATGAGTCATGCTTCTGACCTCACTGTTAGACGTAAAGCATGACGTCGTGTGATCCTTGCTTCTGACCTCGCTGTTAGACGTAAATCAAGATGAGTCATGCTTCTGACCTCGTTGTTAGACGTAAAGCATGACGTTGTGTGATCCTTGCTTCTGACCTC
>ML799962.1:228524-254263 GCA_009831015.1 Picea engelmannii | reverse complement strand
TGATGAAGAAAAATTTCGATGACTCGTAAATATGCTAACCAATGTTTCAAGATGATATTGACGATACTGTCCTCCAGATGCCACTGATGATGCAGACCTCTCTCGCCTGATGCTGATGAAGAATACCCTTCTTGTTAAGGGGGAGTGTTCAAATAATGTAACTACGAAGATCATTCTTATTATTATTATTGGATTAAATCTCCATTGCGGATTAATCATGTCATTATTATTATTATTAGTGTTATTGGATTAATCCCCATTGTAGATTAATCATGTCGGTAATTGTATAAGGACCAAATCCCCTTTTGCGAATTGGTCATCGGACAATTACAAAGGGAAGAATAAGAAGTCGGCCCCAGCAGTTATTATGGAAGACCCAAAATTAATTAAAGGTGGGTTTACCCACCCAGAGTGAGAGGTCGGCCCTTCCAGTTGTGACCTTTCACACGTGTCAGTCTTGTATAAATAAGAGGCTAGCGCCTCACTTCAAACACATAACTCACTTGCTCATTCTCTTATGAGGAAAGTTGCAATTACCAGTTGGAGAGAGGAGAAGAAGAGTGGCGCATCTCTTGGGGAGGACTTTCTGTATTGGTTTGAGTTATCTCTTGAACATTGTATAAGCTATTTATGATAAAGAAGTTTTGTTGGGTTTTCTTCCCCTAGAGGGTTTCCCAGGATAAATGTTGTGTCTCTTGTGAATGTGTATTTCTCAGTGATCTTGTTCTTATTATGCTCTTATCTAATGAAATGAAAATAACAATAATAATGGCATAAACATTAACATGGAACAGGGGAAACACTATTATCATTTTCCTCATAATCATTTTCATTAGCCAAGAAATCATTCAATTCTTCATCATTTTCAAATACCTGAAGGTATTCTTGATTGTCGGGCACCGAAGGTCTGAAAATTCTTTTGAATTGAAATGAAATTTTACTTTGAATGTCCTCTGGATTAGATAATGAAGCAACAAGAACCAATGAATCTTCCTTTTGATTTTTCTCTCTGGGGAAAAAATATATATTGAATGAACAAAAATATTTCATCAATTCATTTACTCTTTTGACATATAATTTGAGCTTTACTTTCTTAATATTATATCTTTGAATGACTTGATTTATAACCAATTCAAAGTCACTAGTTATAATCAAGTGTTCAATGTTCATCTCCAATGCTAGGATCATCCCTTGAATAAGTGCTTCATACTTTACTTCATTGTTGCTACATGGAAATTCCAATATGATAGCATGTGGATATATGACTTTATCGGGACCTTTAAGTACAATTCTAACCCTGCTCTCTAAGCTTGAGCATGTGTAATCAATTGACATTCTCCAATATCCAGTGAAAGAATTATCTTCTTGTTTCAAACTTTTTTACTGCTCCAAATCAAGTATAGCATAATTTCCAATACCCACATCTATGGAATCCTACATCATTTCATTATATTTCTTTTTGAATGAAAATGGTTTTATGGGCTCATGAGGAACCTTCAACATTTCCCCATCTTTGTTCGACAGCATCATGCAACTACCATCATTCATTATGTAACCACCGATCATCGAAGACCAATCGCTTCCAAGGAATACTCCATATGCTAGGGGAGATCGACCACTATGATAGTGAAAATGATGATAATATGGGAGGCAGTAGTAATCCAAGCATAGAATTCCTTGATTTATCTGTAGGATGGAACTTTTCTGGAATCGATTGCATAAATACTTTTGCATGTTTCATAATATTTGGTACATCTCATACCCAGTGCTTCCATCACTGATATGGATTTATGAGCGGAATGAAAGGAATAACAGACTGAATATAATAACACAGAGATACGGAGAACAACAACAGATATCCAGTGAACAATAATTTCTATTGAATAAATAAAATAGGATGAAACTATAAAACCACAGAACTGGAAACAACTTGCTCGAATGGTGGTAGTTATATCTGAGAAGAGATGTGGCTTTATATGTGCATCTGTCTAAGAAGAATGATTATAATGAGACTCTAGAGGCCTTTTTAACATTACTGATGAATTCCAAAACCATAGACATCCAAAAACCTAACCCTAGGAGATGAAACGCCAAAAGTTATATGGGCCTCGATGGGTAAGTTGGTACCTCAGCGTCTCGATGTCGTAACTTTTTGATATGAGCTCCATTTTAGGTGTGTAATAGCCCGTTGGAAAGGTATTTTCGAGAACTATGCATTATTCTATCAAACTTTGACTCCATCTATATTTTGAATACGAAAATCCAAACAAACATTGCTTAGGGCCCCAAAACGGCCCTAGAAGTACAGATAGATGTACTAACATGAAAACTTTCAAAATAATCTAGTTGATTTAGGTGGGAAGCCACCTATATCCACCTAGATGATGTGTAGGGCTTTAGACAACCCCAGAATTGTAGACCCACAATTACAAAGAAGTACAGAAGAACGTGTTGAACTAAAAATTGTCAAGAGGAGCCAATTGGAATAGGTAGGTGGCCACCAATATCCACTTGGATTAGTCCTCCCCCCTTAGGAAGCAATGGACTCCATTGTGTTGAGTGCCCCCATTAGGTGAGGAAACTTCTGCTGAATTTGGCCTCAGGTGAGCCACTTGCCTTGCTGTAGGAGCTTCCCTGCCTTGACAACCCGATAAAGTTGGATCCTCTGCTGGAGAGTGCCCTTGACCTGTGTGTCCACTATCTGATCAGTGGATGCATGTTCCATGCAGGAAGGGTTGAGATTTGTTGGTTTCAATTGTTCTGTGATCTCTGAGGTGTCCAATAATGGTGGAAAATATGGCCGAAAGAGGGCCACATTGAACATTGGGTGCAAGCCAAGGAAGGGTGGAGTGTTTAGCTCAAAAGCATTGCTACCCACATCCTTGGTGATAGTGTAAGGCCCATATCGAAGTGGGTGGAGCTTTTGATGGGGCCATGTAAGGCACTCTTTCTAAAAATGTAACCAGACCGTGTCTCCCACCTAAAACTGGTGTGGTACCCGGTGTTGATCATGGCATTGTTTGTACTTAGCATTGGCTTTCTGCAAAATCTCATGGACCTATTGGTGGATGTGATGAATGCACTCATTGAATCTGGTGGCTTTGTCGACCTCAGACTGAACATGGGAAGATTATGCATGTGTGGTTGCAAGAGCCAGTGCAATATCAATGGGACCCAAGGGTTGGAATCTTAGCCCTACCTGAAATGGGCTATGGTTGATGGATCTATGGAGAGTTGATCTAGGTGGATATTGGTGGCCAATGACCTATTCCACTTGGACCCCCACCATTGTTTCTTTCAGTTTTTCAGTTTCCTTAATTGTAGCACAATTTATTAGTTTTGGCAGTTTTTCAGGTCGTAAACTTCAGGAGTCGTTTTGAGGCCCTAAACGACGTTTTTTGGGTATCAACCGATCGAAAAATATTATCATGTTTTCTATCAATAGTTGTATTCCTCGGATAGATATTTCTAATGATGTATCATATGCATCAAATGGATATATTATGCCAAATTTACAACCCCGGGAAATTGATGTACCAATTTACCTCGACGGGGCCCATATTCTGGCGTTTCATCTCCTAGGGTTAGGTTTTTTGGATGTGTAGGGTTTCCATTGTTTCTCAATAATATATAGGACTTTGAGCCTCATTGTAACATGGATTTCATAGGCCTGTAGCCACCACATCTCTTCTTAGATATAAGCTACCAGTGCCCTAGCTAGTTTATTTCTATTATGTATGTAAACCAATTTCAGTTCTTTGATATTAATGAAATTAAGTGTTATTTCCATTGCATCTTTGTATTCATGGTTATTTGTGTATTATGTTGTGTTCCTTCATAAATCTGGATCAAGAGCCATGTTGTAGTTGTGTTGAACATAGGGAAGACTCTCATCCCATGTACTGGATGCTTAGAGTTATACATGTGCAGGATGTGCACAATCATCTGATTGAAGACCTTTGTCTGGCCATCGGTTTGGGGGTGGAAAGAAGTGGATTTAGTGAGCTTGGTGTCCAATAGTGAACAGAGACTCGACCAAAATGTGTTGAGGAACCTGTTGTCCTGATCTGAGGTGATGGTATGTGGTATCCCAAAATGGACCCACAACCGTTCGAAGAAGACCTTGGAGGTATCTGTCGTTGTGACTCTCTTCTTGTAGGTTGTCATAATGGCCATATTCAAAAACCGATCAACCACCACAAATACACAATCATTGATGTGATGGTTGATGAAAGGACAAACATGTAATCCATTGAAATGGATTCCCAAGGCCTCTCGGGAGTAGGAAGAGAGGTGTATAAACCTTGATTCTTGATGGTTGGCTTGGCAATGGCACAAGCAATGCAAGATCTGATATACTTGCTAACGTCTTGTCGAAGTTTTAGAAAATAATTTTTTTTTCGTAGAACAACCAGAGTTTTCTCCACGCCAAAATGTCCTTCCATCCGACTGTAGTGAGCCTCCCAAATCAAATTTGCACGCTCACTTGTGGGAACACAGAGGTGTCCTAGATGGCATAACAGTCCATCTTGGATGTGCAAATCAGTGACATTCGCTCCTGTATCAAAGATATGATAGGTGGTGGAGAAGTCAGGGTCACATTGATAAATTTGGGGACACTCATATGCCTCATGCTCACAAGAATGGAGCATTGTGGTGAGTGCGGAAATGACTGAGGTAGTCATTGACAGGATTTCTGCTCCTTGTTTTATATTTGATGTTGAGATGGAATTGTTGTAGGTATGTGGACCACTTTTGATGGCAGACGTTTTGCAACTTCCTCTATATCTGTATGAACTGCAAAGGCTTGTGATCAATGTGGATGATTGTCTCCTTTCCCAGAATGTAATGTTTCCATTGATGACAAACTTGCACAATGGAATACATTTATTTTTCATAGGTGGGGTATTTCTAGACATTATCTGAGAGTGTCTCACTATGGTATGCTTGACTTGGCAGTGCGTCGATACCCCGGTGGGTGAGGAGAATATGTCTTTGTACTCTTCCATGATCTCGTCCACTTCCTTCTGCTGCAAAGAGAGGCTCTGTGTAGAGGTCACGGATGTGGCAACGACCTTATGCTTACTGCGAGCATGGATCACAAAAAAGACGAACTTCCCGATATGTGAAATGACCTTAGTGCATTTCTTAGCAGATATTAAATAAATAGCGGTAGGTGGTGCTACCTCTGGTATCTTGTACAATTGTCTACCCAAAGTAATAATAACATTGTGGGGTCTAGACTCATACACTACATGGCGCTTCCACAAATATGGTTGGCCTAAAAGAACATCACAAACTTCAAGGGGAGAAATATCACACAATACCTTGTCTTTGAAGGGCTTGATACTGTAGGGCATACGAAATTGTTTCCTAACACGTAGATATCGTACTTGGTGAAGCCATCCAATGGTGTAGGGTTGTGGGTGTGGTGTTATCGGCAGGTCTAGTCTCTTAACGACCTCTTCTGAAATTACGTTCTTCTAACTGTTGTTGTCAATAATGAAATGCAGCGGAGTCCCCTTTATCCACATCTGTGAATGAAAGAGGCGTCTGCCTTCCTCTGGTTCTTCTGGCTTGATTGGTTATACTTTGGTGGTAGAGACAGTGGCATTGGGTTCGACATCGATGATTCACTTCCCACTTTCTGGATTTGATTTGGAGTCAGAATATGCCTCTGACTCGGAGGCTTTCAGCTCGGCCACCAGTGACTTCTTGGAGTGGCATTCTTCGGTGTTGTACCAAGGTATTTTATGGTATTCACATCATTTTCCCGTGTCCTTCTTCAACTTATCATTACCCTTCTTGGGTAGTGGCTTGGACTGGTTGTCCTGAGACTGACCATGTTTTTTATGTCCCTTGTTTTGTGGGTTGGGGCCGCCTTTTCCCTGCTTCAACTGTGAGGAGTTTGTAGATCCAAACTCTCGCCTCTTTTTCTTAGATTTATGCTCTATCTTGACAGCATATCTATAATCCGTACCTAATGATGTGATGTCCAGAAAATCCATTTATGTTTGAATGTTTCTATGCATACATCCATGATATTTTTGCACCATATTTTGTTCAGAGTCTTTGATACTCAATTTGGTGCATAGGGTATGGAAAATATTGGTGAAATCTGGTACTGTTTGGTCCCTTTCCTGGTGCAGTGTGGTCCATCTTGTGTACGGGTCCTCGTAGCTTCCAACAGGGTAGTATTGTTCTTTAATGGAATCCCTAAAGGAATCCCATGTGGGGGAGACCACAAATAATGTAGATTTCTCTATGGCCCTTTGCTCAGAGTAAGTATCCCACCAGTCCTTAACATGGGGGACGGCCTTGAGGAGTGCAAAAGTAATATTTCCCTATCAGAAAAATTGTGGACCGAAAAGTACCCTTCGAGCAGATTCATCTATTTATCTACAACATTCGCATATATCAATCCTTCAAATAATGGAATATCAAAATTTACTTCTACCTTGAAGGGGGTTGTATGGTTTCTTGATGAAGATGTGTCTCCTATGAGAAGCCGCCGAAGGATCTGTGTAAAGTTGTCCATAATTTTGTTCCTTTGTCGCACAAAGGCTTCCTCGAGCAACATTTTAAAAGGATCTCTTGCTCCATCATATTTCTTCTCGTCCCCCATGGTTTTTTTTTAGGCTCAGTGTGGTCGATCTTGCAAAGGATCGATTGGTTCGAGTCCCAACTTCTTGTACCCAAATCTTGTTGGGGTCATGCACAAAGAAAAATAAATGAAGAGAAGACCACTCTGATACCACTGACCCAGATTTATGAGCAGAACGAAAGGAATAACAGACTAAATATAATAACACGGATATACGGAGAACAACAACAGATATCCAGTGAACAATAACTTCTATTGAATAAATAAAATAGGTTGAAACTGTAAAACTGTAGAATTGGAAACAACTTGCTTAAATTGTGGTAGTTATCTCTGAGAAGAGATGTGGCTTGTTACATGCATCTGACTGAGAAGAATGATTACAATGAGGGTCCAAAGGCCTTTTTAACATTACTCATGAATGCCAAAACCCTAGACATCCAAAAACCTAACCCTAGGAGATGAAACGCCAAAAGTTATGTGGGCCCTAATGGGTAAATTGGTACCTCAACTCCCGGGGTCATAATTTTTGCATACAACCTTCATTTTAGGCATGTGATAGCCCGTTGGAAAGGTATTTTGAAGAACTACACATTATGTTGTCAAACTCTAACTCTGTCTATAGTTTGGCTGTGGAAAGCCAAAAAAACATTGTTTTGGGCCCCAAAACTGCCCTGGAAGTAGAGAAAGATGTACTGACATGAAAACTTCCAAAATAATCCAGTTGGATTAGTTGGGTGGCCACCAATATCCACCTGGATGATTGTTAGCGCTTCATACATCCCCAAAAGTGTAGAACCCACAATTACAAAGAATTATAGAAGAACGTGTTGAACTAAAAACTGCCAAGAGGATCTAGTTGGAATAGGTGGGTGGCCACCAATATCCACATGGATCAATCATTGCCAGAGGCATGATATTATTTTTCGCTCCGGATTCTGTCAAACAATTGAGTAAAACATCATGGTTTTCAATTTAGATATAAAAGGGTGGAACTTTTCCTCTCAACTTAACAGTTGATATCGATTGATTCTGCTTTGGATTTACAATAATAGCTTCAATTTTTCCGCCCAGATCATCTAAAATTTTGAGAATGTTTTCCCTCTACTGCGATATTTTGACCACTTATGTGAAGTGTAAAGTGATTCTAAATTTACCAAGATCATAGACCACATTATACATCATTTGAGGGGTATTTTCCATTCTTCGTTGTTCACTTGATTTATTCTTCTCTTTTTCTTTTTCTTTTTCTACATTTTCCTTTGGTTTAGATTTATTTGATTGTCCCTTTGTTTGGAAACCATTGTCTTGTGAGATAGTATTTTCTTCATCTTCTTCAAATATGTACATGGATGTCTCACATCCATCCATCTCTACGAATTCAATAATTTCTTCTTGCATATAGTCGACCTCTCATTCAATAGTTTGTTCATCATAAGCTTCTTCGAGTATTACTACATTGGGATTCGGTGCTTTGGGATTCTCTATCTTTGTTGATCATTAGTATTCTCGATTCTTTTCCTCTGTTCTTGAGAAGGATTTATTCTTTTTTATGGAACTAGCATCCTTGAATCAAGCATGAATTTTTCATTTATTCTCAATATAATTATTTCATTCTGCATCTACCTAATATTTTTGTTCATTTGGGAAATCTCCATCTTCTTCTTTGTCTCTTGTGCTGCAATAGAGTCAATTTTTACATTTGGTATAGTTCCTTTGAAGAAACCCCCTCTGGATCCTTGATATATGATATGACATGTTTTTTTATCCTAATTCTTCTTTGAACTTGATGCCCCCTGATCAGAAATGGAAAAATTATCTATTTGTCTTCGTACTTTTCCAAGAATAATATCAGGGTCATCTCTTGTTTCAAACATAATTTATTCCATCTATGTGGTTTTTTCCATTGCTTCATCTAAGTTTTCAATTTGATAAGCTCTAATAAAAAACTTTGCATTGAAAGGCATAGCATTCTTATAACAACCCAATATTATCGGAGCATTTGGCCTTTTTTTCTTCTAGTATTTTGTTCAATGTCTTGTTGAATCTCAAATTATATTGAATTCTTTCATTTTCTCTTAGAAAAATTTTAGTAAAGTCTATAAGAAGAGTGTGATAGGCAATTGGAGGAGAAAACATATTCAAAAACATCATTTAAATATCTTCAAATGACCCAATCGATCTTGTAGGCAATGATGTGTACCACTCATAAGCTTGATCAACCAAGGTTTGGAGAAATAATATTACCATCACATCATCATCTTCAATAAGATGGAAATCACAAACATCAAAGAATAGATCTACATGTCTTTTTGGATCAATCACTCCATTCCCTGAGAATTTTTTCAATGTCCCTTTTGGAAGAATAGGGAGATCATGTTGTTCTCCCCAGAGTTTTAGAGGATAATCTCTTACCCTTCTCCTCGAGATTCTATACCTTGGTTTGCATCTTTCTTCATGTCTTTATTCTTGTCTTTCCTCTTGTCTTTCTTCCCGTCTTTCTTCCCTATCACCAATTCTTATATATTTCTTCTTTTCTTCAAAAATATGTTCTTCAACTTGTAACTTCTTACTTCTACTTCTGGTCAGTGGCCCTTTATATTCGCCCAACTTCATTTTCTATTTTGTGCTTGAGATCTTCAAATTTTTCTTTCATCTCTTCTTTGTCTTCTGAGGATTTATTATTCTTCTTCTTGAACAAGAATCTGTCAATATCTCTCTAACTCTTCTCGACGTTGTGTTGTTGTTATTTTAATATTATGTAATTGATTCATAATACTTCTCTAGTTTCCCAATCCAATTTCTAGTTGGGGTTTATTAGGCTGAGGCAAAGTCATGAAAATTGTGGTCTAAAACCCAATCTTTAAAATACATCATCAATATGGTCTCCAAAAATGTTGGCATTTGAATATGTTCGGACCAAAATGGCAACCTCACAAGGATATGAATCCCCCTGCATTTTAAAAGAAGTGGTACTCCTCTTTGGCTCATGATTTTCTTTAAATATGTTATATCCAAAATAATATAGGACTCTTGTCAAGTGACTGAATCCAACATCTTTATGGCTCAATAAAATTTAAAATGCTAAAAAGTAAAAGATATATATAAAGAGAATTCTTGAGAATTGGACCATGAACCTGAAACACCACAAAACATAGAAAGTAATAGAATACTCACATCCATCACAGTTTAATAAAAAATATGATCGCAATCAATTAAAAGAAATGGTCCAATGGAACAAGATAAATTTGAAAGAGTACTACTTATTAAGCTCAAAAGAAGATTTTGATGGATCGAATTCAAATATTCTATACTCAAAACTCAGAGTTATAAAATACAATCAAATCGATCCTGACGAAGTTCTCTGGAATTTCTCAAAAATGATAGTGTATTTTACAATGCTTGAAATTTAAAGGCATTTGTCCATAAATGGACTAGGATTGGGGCTCTTGTGGACCATAAAAAATATTTACAACAAATGTGATGAAGAGAACAACATGGAGTGGAGCACAAACAACATGATTCTGATGAAATCTCTCCCTTTCATTTGCTTGTTGATGCACCTTTTATATCTTTTGTTGTTGCGGTTATGTGGCCTGTTGTAACTGCTTCTGTTGGAAATTTAGCAATATTGGTTATAGCTTTGTTTATCCATTCTTGAATATAATCCCTTGATGGGGCAATGGTTACTTCTTGCTTTACTTTGATACTTAGCAATTCACTCTTGATTTCCCTGTGGTCAATAGATAAATTTTTCAATATAGTCTCAATGTCCTCTTTTTAATTTGTATACTCAACAAGCCAATTATCAATGTCATCATAATTATACTCAACCATACTATCAAATTTTTTTGTCGATGATTTATTCATATTTTCAACTCGCTCTTCAAATTGCTCTATGTTCATGGTCATTTAATATGATATTAAGTTTGGATCTGAAACCTCAATATTGGATCTTGCGATATCCAAACCAATAATCTTTGAGTATGTGTTAGTATATTTCCATGACAACTCTTTTAATTGATTTAACAACCCCTTTAATGTATTGATTCTTTAAATCCAACATGCCTTTAATTGTTTTATACGACTCTAGGAGGGAAAATATTCTTGTTTTCTTTGATGGTTCGTCATTGCCCAGACTTTCYCTACAAACATAGAGACCCCATCTGTGAAGAATCATTCATCATTACTCAAATATGCATTCAAATATTCTTTAGTATTTTGAATTMTGAGCCCGAGAGTAGAAAAAAAAATTGTCAAGTCCCATAAATCTAAAATGAGTGACATTATTTTCTTTATATTCTTTTCAACAAAGTGTCTAGTAGAAATGATTAATCTTGAAATTCCTTTTACTCTCATATTTGTTTCTAGAKCTCCTTGAAAAGTTATTTCAAGTTGTAACATGGTGACTAGGGTAGCCAATATAGGTGGGGGCATGAGGGTTTATTCCAATTCCTTGACTCTCTCTTTAAGTCTGGTATTTTCCTCTTCCATATTAACTATTGAAATGTCCAATGCATCCCCTGTGATTCTATGAATTGAAGATAGTTTTAATGGTAACATGTTTTTAATATCAATGATGGACCACGACTTTCCTTTCTTATTCTTCAAGATTATTTCAAAGGTCAATTTCTTTGGTGTCTTATCAAATAAAACATTTTGCATAAAAAAAGGTGTTTTCATCATAGAAGACTTCATCTTGAACAACTAATGCAGTGGACTGTACATTTTCTTGGGCGTGTTCTTCATCATCTAGAAACCATATATTTTCAATATCCACATCTAATTCCATATTATCAAGCAAAATATCATCCTCGGGTACGTTTTATTTTTCTTCCTCTTGTTGAGAATTGACCCGTTTCCTTTTGAATTGTAATTTATGAGGGTTTTCTAGACTTCCTTGAGGAGGATTACTTTCTCCATCATCACTAGAATTGTTACTTGATTTTTTTCTTGGTTGGGTCATTATAGACTGAGGACTCACCTTAGGAAAAATACTTCAGTGAGAAATAATAGGTGATTGACCATTTCTTTCACTTAAGGGTTTCCCTCTTTGCTTGTGACATTTGGTAGTGCTCACAATGGTTTCTATGTCGTCGGAATCTTTATTGACATCCTGAACAGGGGGGTCATGATTGTCACCCTCCTCTTCTCCAAATATGAGTGTATTGATCATTGTAGGGATGATCCCAACTACTACCATATGATTATAAAAATGATTGCTAGATTCAAACCCTTTGATCTCTTCTGCAAACTTCAAATTAAAATGGTCAAAGTAAGAGGCATATTCATCAATTTTTGGAATTGCTCTTAAGAGAATTTCACCCACTTTCCAAGGCATAGGATTGAATTGTTTTTTCCTTTTCTCATAGAAACCATGAAACCATAACCTATACTACCTTGCCACTTATATGATAAACAATTTGTCTGACACATAATAAGGGAGGTATATAGGATTTTCATGAGACCAGAAAATCCTAATGATGT
This sequence comes from Picea engelmannii, assembly GCA_009831015.1. Lineage (NCBI taxonomy): Eukaryota > Viridiplantae > Streptophyta > Pinopsida > Pinales > Pinaceae > Picea > Picea engelmannii. The sequence goes on along the minus strand of ML799962.1, from coordinate 242,175 downwards.
TGCAGTTATCCATTTTCTACAGAATTTCCTTTTTATCCAAAAAGCTTGATGCTTCCAATGAAACCCCAGAAGTATCTTACCCAAAGAGTAATTTATTAAATTCAGAGACAAAATCATTGTAAACTTCATAAAAATAATGGATAACTTTCTGCGTCGAGAGAGCTTGATACCACATAGTTACAGGGTCAACCTTTGAATTTACCATTTTTCTAACACTCAGACCTTTAAAAATATGACAATGCGTGATAGAAAATACCAGATAAAATGCCATAAAAACCTTTTCTCACTTCTAAAATTCATCAACTGTACAGAAATTTTGTTCGATATGATCTTTTCCCAATTGAAAACAACATTCTCATGAACTGTAAAATATAAAATATACAGGGCCAGTTGGGGAATAGTTTTTGTAGAATCATGACCCGTAACTCTAGTAAACAACCAAGAAATTTCTCGATAGGGATCCTTTAAATAACTAACCTTGATTCTAGATAGTCATTATGGTATCATAGTAGGATCTTGTAGATATTCTTGTAGGAGTTGGATTCTATTATTCTTCCCTCTTAGAAAATTTATGGCATCTTCTCCTTTATATGTTAAGTTTGGCTCTGGTAGATTTAACATTTTCTTGAAAACTGAAGGCGCCAATGAAATAGGGGAGTCGCTTTGTAGAGGAATGGTTCTTCTATTCTGGACAAACTTGTCAATGCACCAAGTGACAATATATTTTCACTCAAAAACCTCAGCGACACAACCAACGAGAGTTATTCATGATGTCCAGACTTTATTATTATCTTTATTTGGAAGCAATGAATAATACCAATATTCCCTCAACCAATGATAATTGGGATCTTCTCTGGCGAGTAGATTTAAGGTATCCCCATAGAAATGTTCTCATCTTTTGGCCATCTTCAACAGGTTGACAAACTTCTCCATAATGCCACTCAAAACAGTGAAATAATCTTTTACATTAGATCCTTAATTGATAAAATTATCCTGAAATAAATGAGATTTTCCTCGATAGAAACATTATTAATAATCGCCTTTTCAAAATTTAATTTAGTAGATGTGTTCATAGAATTAGCATTTAATTTGACTCGAGAAGTGTGAAGAGGAAGGACACATCTCAACGGGGTGGTGGAGTGGTAGATTTCAAATGAGAATGCGAGTTTGCGAGTTTGGGAGTCCATCGTGATAGAAAAATGACTAAGTATGGAAGTTTTTCAGACAGACTTGGGAGGACGGCATATTCAAAGGAATGAAAATATGAGTCTGTGAGTCCGCAAGTCTGTGAAATGAAAAATAAGTTAAGTGCTAGGAAGAGGTCAAGAGAGAAAAGTGATATGTTGTGAGTCTGAGAGTCCTCCAACCCATGAATGAAAAATAAAGTAAGTATGGAAAGGTGTAATTCACGGGGGTAGGATATGGCAATGAAAATTTAAGGAGGTGTTGGCATCCCTACACGATTTCATTATTTGAACAAAAAACTACACTTTTTGTAGCTTCCTTCACCTCATCTTGTAAATATTATCATTTTGAGATGATTACTGGATTATAAAAGATGTTCATTAATTATTTAAAGTTTGTCTTTTCATTTTGTTTTCATGTTTGATTCATGACTGAAAGCATGAATCAAACATGAAAACTTAGCTTCATAATATGTTTTCTATATAGGGCATTCTTTTGAAAGATCATCATGCTTATATCCAATCTAAATCTAACACTTGAATAACTTATATTTGGAATGTTTTGGGTATTGATATAATTTTTGTATGCTTAGATGGTCTTACATTTGAATTATGAGAATTTTGTTTTGATATATTTGAACCCGTTGCAAAAACTATGGTCATGTTAGTCATGGAATTTAATGCGCAACTATTGTACCATGTACTTAATCCATCTTGCTGGCATAGTGAATTAATAAGCCTTTCATTTTAGGTTATATGTTTTCATGCTCTATATGCAAGGTTTTCATTACCAGGAATGGTCAAGCATCAAGACCGAACCCTCGATGTTCACACTATGATTGCACAGAGCCTTTGTTTTATTTGTTTCCATTTTATCCATTCAGATCTGTTTCTTTTTCTCTTACCATCCAAACCCAGAACTGTTGTGAGACACCCTTGTTACAGTCCAGTCATATTTGTAATGGCTCATGTTGTTCGATTGGAGTCGAATGGCTGCCAAGCACTTATCTATCACGATGATGCAATCGAAGATTTAAAAGGTTAGGGTTGGGATGCCTTCATCAAAAGGTTTGAAGGTTATAACCTTCGTATCGCTAAGGAATTTGCACAGACTTTCAATGGGTATAGGGATAAAATTGGAGATATCCAGTTAGAGGTAACTGAGGAGTTTGTGAGTGAAGCCATAGGGATTTCATCCACTGGCGATAAATGATTCAAAAACTCAAATATTGAAGAAGTTCCATGGAGCCTCTTCATGACCTCCAAGAAAATCAATTGTTGCGATAAAGGTATCCCTATTTCTTTGGTTAAATCTAGGTGGCATGGTATCATGTTGATCCTCAAACAATTTGTGACCTGTAAGGGTCGTTATGGTTTAGTTTTTCTCTATCATATACCACTGATTATGCATTTCATAGGTTTTCAATTAAATGTGCCCTTCTATCTATAGAGAATCATGTACAAAATGTCTAAAAGGTATAAGAGACAGAGCCTCGACTCCAGTATTTTTCACCACAGCTTGATTAAAATTATGTTGATTCACCATTTGACAACCATGGGGGATTTCTGGGATGGATTTTTAACAAGGAATGGTTTTACTCCAACAATTCCTGTAGAAACCCCTATTTTAGGTGAACCACTGATAAGAAAACAATTTGACATTCCAAATAACGAGCCAGACTCTCTAAATAGAAACCCTCGAGATGAGGCAATGCCTAGTCAATATTCACATGAGCAACAAGTTGTTGGTTTCGAGTTGAGTGAACACCCTATGCATGAATAAGATGTTGGCCATAATGCCACTGTGAAACCTGATATCAAAAAATCTTGCAATCGGACAAAAATAAAACACATGGCTCTAGGGTTTTAGAATAAAAAGAGTTGGTCTCCTTATTTCGAGAAAATTGAGGAATTTAACTAAACCTCATTTGAGCTCGATCAACCCGATCGAGGTCAATGAAGTCTCGGATACCGAAATTGAAGATTTCCTGGTTTTAGAAGACCCGGATTGTCAAAGATCTGATCCTGCTCAACCGTATGAATTTGTTACTAATATTCCACCGTGTCTCGAGGGTAAGGGTGGGTTCACTGGTATTAGGTTTGGTCAAGGGAAAATGACAGGTAAGGCTGATGCATCCAAACTTGGTTGTGCACTCCACCAACATGTCAATCCTTCAGTACATTGTGACGTTTGCCTACATTGGATTGAATGATGTTATATTGATATTCCCATCCTTCAGGCTCGCATTAAAACACTCACATCTCAAAGTGAATTACTGAGAAAAGAAAATCTCAACCTCAGAGAAAACGCAGAAAGACAAGCTAAACGCCTTAAGAGGACAAGCAACATAGTGATAAAAAACGCAGACAATGTTAATGCCATAATCAATTCCGAGCTACTCTGATCCTTTTTTAGTCGTTGGTTGAAATGGTAAAATAGTTTTCCCTCTTATTACATTCATGTTATCTTTTTGAATCGAATCGGTTTGAAATTAGATTTTGTTTGCTAACATAAGACTGGCTACAAAAAATTTCGATTATGTAGCCAAGTCATTTTAAATAATAAATTTTAGAAAATAGTTATTAGAAATTGTCTAACTTATTCATGTTTTGTTTTCAGGAAATAATAGATCTTGATGTTGATCATCTGGGAGAAACATGTTCAATTTTGCATTCAAATGATTAGTATTTCTTTTTTTTGTTTTCCTTGTAAAAACTTTTATTAAATTTTGAGAAAAATCAACTCAGTTATGGGTGACCGTCGGCCCTCTATTTTTGTAATATTTTGATCTTATGAGATCTTATCCTATCCTAGGAGATAGGAAAATAGGATTTCAAAAAACTTTAAATACTCTTCTTTTTGTAAGTGAAGGCATCTTAGCCTGAAACCAATGATGGACGAATGACTCTTAGAACTTAATGGAACAACTTATAGCATTTCGTCTTTAGACCATTGTGAATGTTGTTTCATTGATGTTTTGTTTCTCTTATCTTGGGATATTAATGTGTTGTATATATTTAGTCTCAATGACATGTTATGTTCTATGATATTCATGTTATAAATGTCGTTCATGATTTACTGTTCCATATGTTGTGAGTGTGATCATCATATCAATTTTAATATCAGGATTTTTCTTTGATGTTTAATTGATAGATAATAATGAATGTTTTACATAAAAGATTTCTCTGATTGTAATCATTCATAATGATAATATCATTGGATTATATGTGTTCACTATTCTGTTCTTAAATCATGGGTTCCAATACATTCCTTGTATTTATTCAGAAAAATTTAAGTATAAGCCTACTGCAGATTTCTTTCACAAGCGGAGCAGTTGGATGCTCTTTTGTTCGTACAGAGGCACGAACACATTTAACAAACTAATAACAGGTTAGCTTCACTTGCTTCTAATTTTTTTCATTTTATGTTTTAATGAAACGGGAAAGTTTTAGATTGGCTTTGACCATCTGAACATATTTGTTTCATAACTTAGTTAATTCAAGTTTTATTAGATTTATAATTAGAAAAAAGAAAATACAAAAATGTGATTTCTTTATCTGCTTCTGAAAACAATTATCTTTACATTGATTTTGAAAGTTTCCATTAAAACTTGCAACCTATAAATTATGTTCATAAGTGATATTTTTATATTTTCTTTCCCTTAAATACGTTTTCTGATTGTTGCATATCAGACAAAAGCTCTACACAACAACATAGAAATTTGGGTCAAAAGGTCTAAGAAGAACACACTGCTGGAAGCCTTTGAGGAGGCAAGCCAAATCGAAAAGGATATATTAAGCTTAAAAGATAATCTCCATAGTGAAGCTGAAATAGTTTCATCCTCTAAAAAGAAAATAGAAATCCTTACTAGGCCTCCCCAAGCCAAAAGTCAACCTGAAACTTTAGACTTAGAAAGATTGCAGAAAGCTTTCCAAAAGCTATCAAACCAAGTCATGGACTTGAAGAGATTAGCCAAGGAGGCATCCTCAAGCAAAGGAAGTTTTAAACCTCCTTTCAGAAAACCTTTTCCTCCCAATCAGCCAAATCCGACCACTGAAGGTCTTTATTTTGAAATCTTGCAGTATGCTTTGCAAACTATTCTAGAAGCACATGATAATCTTGCTTCTGACCCTCCTGAAAGTTCTGAAGACGTAGCTGAGGAAGAAGTACCATAAGAAGAAGATTCATCTCCCAATATCTTCGGTCACTTCTCTGACCGTATTTTCCAAGCAAATTTTGTAATTGTACACTCCTACAACATAAGAATCAAAACACAGAACAAACCTTCTTCTGAAGTAAGCAATAATATGTTTCCAAATTAGTCGAAGCAAGATGAAATTAAACAAAGTTTAGCAGCCCCTATTTTCGAATACGGTTTAATTTAAGATCTAAAAAAACTAAGGGCTAATATTTGCGTTTTCGAGTTGCTGAAATTTCCCCTTATTCTGCAGAAAATGCTTCAAAGTATAGCAGAAAACAGTAAGAACAACAATCCTAGCAGCAAGAAAAATGTAGAAATTGGTTCTAAAACAGCCAAAAAATCCAACTAAAACAACATCTAAACCTCCAGATAAAAGGGATTTAGCTAAAAAAACTGTATCAAATGTCGATAAAACTGTTTCAGGGACAACGACAAAAAATCAGCAGAATTATGTTGTTAACGCTCGTAAAAATGTCCTTCCTTTCTTATTAACTTTTGAAATTTGTAATAGGAATGTACATAAATGCATGGTAGATTCTAACGCATCATCAAATGTGATGCCTTTATCTGTTTGTCAAAAAATCAACGCAGAAGTTCAACCTTCTAATCTCAAAATCATTCAGCTTGATCGGACGAATGTTAAGGTAATCGGTGAACTTAAGAATGTTTTGGTTAGGTTATCTTCTAATCCTAAGGTTCACCAAATTATTGACATCATTGTTGTTGACTTCCCTGAAGTCTATGGTTTTTTTTTAAGCAAGGACTGGTCTGAACAGCTGCATGGTTACTTTGCCACAAATTGGTCTCATTTGTGGCTGTCGGAAAATGGACAGCCCAATAAAATTAGGATAAATCGTGAACGATATTTCAAGCACACAGTAACGGATCTAAATGATGCAAATGAACCTTTTGCCACATCTACTAATTCATTTGAAATGCAGGGAATGAATACATTTTTTGGTAACTTCATGACCAAAAGTTCCCCTATCATTAATCCAAGGCAGCAATCAGAAATTATGACCTATACTCAGTCATCAGCTTTTCCAAGTATGAAAAACACTGTTGATGAAGCTCAGATATGGTCGTTGTACTTTGATGGATCCAAATCCAAAGAAGGAGTCGGTGCAGGATGTGTACTCATAGATCCCACAGGAAATAAGACTTTCATTGCCTGTAGATTAGAGTTCGAGTGCACTTATAACACCGTCGAATACGAAGAAATTTTACAAGGGCTTAGGAAATCTTTGGATATGGATGTACGGAATTTAATTGTATTCGGTGATTCAGAAATCGTGGTCAGGTAGGTAAGAAACCTCATACATTGCTTGTCACCACATATGAAAAGTTACCAAACTGAGGTATGGAGTTTAATGCAAAAAAAATCAGCATTTAACATAAATTTCATTCCTAGACCAAGTAATTTGGAGGCTGATATATTCGCTAATGTTGCTTCTAAACTATTGTCTGCATAAGGTCTTTCTCCTAATGAATTTTCGATCGAATTGTTGTTCAGGCCATCGATCCCGCACAACATCATCAATTGGAGAGTGTTCGACGATGACCAGCAGATCATCAACTTCTTGCATATGGAGGACACCTTCCAAGGTGCAGTCATCGACGAAGGAACTCACAATGAAAACCTCTACAACTTCACGGTAATATCATATCCTAGATCTTCTGAATCGATGTCTGATATGGTAAACTCTATCCCCAGATCCATTGTAAGACTAGAGAGGTTTTATGACTTGCATGATAAGTTTAGAGGGTCATTTAATTGTAAAACTAATAGTTCTTCTTTGACTTATGAGACGGTAAATTTAGGGACTAAGTAAAATCCACAGAATATTAATTTGGGAACGGGATGCTCCGAGCAAGAACGATCTGCCTTTATAAAATTGTTTAAAGAATTTAAAGACGTTTTTGCCTAGACATATGATGATTTGAAAACATTTGACCCTAATATAATACAACATGTCATCCCCATGAAACCACAAACTCATCCTTTTCAGTAAAAATTAAGAAAGATGCACCCCAAATTAGAACCCGCTATCAAGAAAGAACTCAATAAATTACTAAATGCAAAGATCATTTTCCCAGTGAGACACACACAATGGGTGTTTAATCTAGTTCCTGTAAGGAAGAAAATAGGTGACATTCGACTCTGTGTCAACTTTCATAACTTGAACCAAGCGTTTGATAAAGATAACTATCATGTTCCTTCAATGGAACAAATCCTTCAGCAAGTATCTGGTTCAGAAAGACTATCTTTGTTAGATGATTTTTCAGGATATAACCAGGTCCTCATGTCTACCCCAAATCAATTCAAGACCACTTTTTGTACCCCGTGGGGGACTTATGCCTACACGAAGATGCCTTTTGGTATTATAAATGTCGAGGCCACTTTCCAGAGAGAAATGGACACTGCCTTTCGTGGTCTCGTAAATCAATTAGTAGTGTTCTATCTTGATGATGTTAACGTTTTCTCTAAAAACAAGAAAGATAACTTGTCTCACCTTAGGGTTGTCCTAGAACGATGTTGCAAGTATGGCATATCCATCAACCCTAAGAAATCAGTCTTTGCAGTAGAGCAAGGAAAACTACTTGGGTTTATAGTGTCCAAAGACGGAATGATTATTGACCCAGAAAGAACCCAAGCTATTGCTAAATTCTCCCCTCCCTCTTCCAAAAAATCCATGTAATCCTTTTTAGGCAAAATTAACTTCATCAGAAGATTTGCCCCAAGTTTCTCAGAAATGGTAAGGCCTTTACATAATTTAATTAAAAATTATGTTCAGTATCATTGGGGACCCCAAGAAATTCAAGATTTTGATTCTATTAGAAAAGCAATAGTAGAAGCTCCTTCCTTGATGAGCCCTAATTTTTCCCAAGATTTCACTCTTTACACTTTTGCCTCTGATCAGTCTTATGTTGTTGTGTTGACACAAAATAATTTTGAAAGAAATGAAATACTCATTGCCTTCATGAACTCATCTTTCAAAGGGGCAGAGCTAAATTACCCAGCTGTGGATCAACAGGCATATGTTGTTTTAAAGCAGTGAAACACTTTCGTTCATATCCACTGAAATCCAAAACTAAAGTCATCGTTCCTTACCTGCCTGTGAGAAACTTGTTGGTACAAAAGGAATTGGGTGAAAAACGGGCAAACTGGATGATGTCGTTACAAGAATATGACCTTGAAATAACCCCTGTGCAAATTGTTAGAGGTCAAGGCCTGTGTAAACTAGTCGTTGATTCAGTTAAAGAACATGAAAGTCAAATTAACACTCTAACTGTAAATCGGCACAATGGAAAACAAATCAGTTTTACACAAGTTGCTGCTAATTCTTGGTATGATGATATCAAATTTTATTTAACACGTGGATCTTCTCCTCGCTATCTTGATCCTAAAAACAAAAGAGCACTAAGACTAAAATCTACATCTTTCCAGTTAATAAACGATGTATTGTTTCAAAGGAATTTCGACAGTGTTCTTATGCATTGTTTGGAAAAGGATGAAGCAGGGAAAGTACTATCTGAACTTCATGCAGGTGAAGCTAGTGGTCACTTTGGTGGAGACACCATTTCTCACAAAGTGTTGAGATCTGGGTACTATTGGCCCACGTTATTTAAAGACGCTCATGTGTTGTGTCGTAAATGCATAATCTACCAAAAGGCTGTTGGACGAGTAAAAAAGGCAGCATTCTCTTTGCAGCTTGTTACTGTAGATTCACCTTTTCAACAGTGGGGTCTTGACATCATAGGACCAATTAACCCTTATTCATCATAGAAGCACAAATATATAATTAAAACAACGGATTATTTTACCAAATGGTCTGAAGTTGCACCCTTAAAAGTGGTAAACACAAATCACGTGGTATATTTCCTTAGTTCGAATATCATTACTAGATTTGGCATTCCTGAATGTTTAGTCTTTGATAACGCATCTTAGTTCTCATCCCCGGATATGAATGTGTTCCCTTTAGAAAAAGGGATTAAATTGAAATATTCTTCCAGCTACTACCCCCAAGGAAATGGTCTAGCGGAATCAACAAACAAAAATTTAATCAAGATTATCAAGAGGACAGTTTCTTAAAATCACAAGAACTGACACAACACACTATTTAATGCACTCTAGACTGATAGAGTGACACCAAAAACCTTTATTGGTAATTCCCCTTTCTTTCTTGTCTACGAATGAGAAGCGATTCTCCCTTCACATGTTCTACTTCCATCCCTACAATTATCGTAGAAAGTTCAAGAGGAGGAATGCCCTCCCCTTGAAAGTCGAATTAACGCCTTATTAAAACTAGAGGAAGTAAGAGTGCAAGCAAAGCAGAAGTTGGATCAGCATCAGCATATTGTAAAAATACGGTTTGATTCAAACTCTTCTTCAGATAGGAACTTCGAGGTAGGAGACTTGGTTCTAAAATGGGATAAACCCAACGAGGTAAAGGGGGAACACACCAAGTTCCAGAATCTGTGGTTGTGACTGTTTCTAATCTTTGAAAAACTAGGTCCCAACTCTTTCCTCCTGCACAATTTAGAGGGACAACCAGACACTTTCCCAGAGAATGGCCAAGCCCTCAAAAGATACTTCACCTGATGGTACCAGATCCACCTCTTTGTACATATCTTTGTTTTTGTTTTAAATTTCTTTTTTGTTTTTGGATTTTGGTTCTTTTCATTTTGTTTGTTTTTGGTTTGTTTTCTGAATAAATTTATGTCTGGGTCGCCATTTAGTTCATGAAATGAAACCAGAAGTCTCATCATAAAACAACAATCGATGTCATTTCAAGGCATCAATACTGTAAATTGTTAAAATTCAAACTAGTGAAAGAAACTTTTTGTTCAAAATAGTCTTCCTAGTTTCACTTTATAATCACGAGAAGATACGATCATCATTAAAACTCTTTACATTGTTTTTAAAGAAAACAACTCAACTATGCTTTCTTGTCCTCGAAAATTTTTTCTTATCAAAAAACTAAGTTCAGATCATGATGAAGGTCGTCAAACGAGATTTTAAATTAAAAAAATTTAAAGTTGTTCAAAGTCTGAAATTTTCAGCATCACCCTGTTCTCCTGAAGATCATAAAGTTTATGTCAAATTGTCAATAACTTCTAGAGAGATTAAAGCACTGTAAAGTGTGGGAAGTGTTTGTAAACCCGTCGATATACTGAACAGGTCTGCAAGCAGTGGGTAAATGCACGCATGATGCCAAGGCAACTTCGTCGGGGTACTGAACAGGCATGCTGACAGAGAAGCAATGTCGGGTTCAAGAAAATTATCAAGTATAACCTTTGGTATTAATCATAAGTTGTCCTTCATCTTGAATTAATCATTCTTGGACATGGTAGAGGTGTCAGAGTGGGTTAATTAACATCCTTGTTGAGGCTATAGACACCTACTGGAAGAAGTGTCCCTATCAACAGTATTGGAGTCATTTTCCTAAACATTGTCTCTCTCGTAATTAAAACTTTGTCATCGGTTTGCATTTGGACTGAAACACATCTGACAATAGACTCTGTTATTTTTTATTTTGATCGGGATGCTTGATGTTCTATTGACTGTTTCTTTAATTTTTCAATCATTTTGATCTGTCCTAACATGAACTCTCCGGTGATGAAAAGATAATTGTTTCTCCCAGTAAGTTGTCATTGTTGGCATCCCTACACGATTTCATTATTTGAACAACAAACTACACTTTATGTAGTTGCCTTCACCTCATCTTGCAAATATTATCATTTTGAGATGATTACTAGATTATAAAAGATGTTCATTAATTCTTTAAAGTTTGTGTTTTCATTTTGTTTTCATGTTTGATTCATGACTAAAAGCATGAATCAAACATGAAAACTTAGCTTCATATTATGTTTTTTATACAGGGCATTCTTTTGAAAGATCATCATGCTTATATCCAATCTAAATCTAACACTTGAATGACTTATCTTTGGAATTTTTTGGGCATTGATATAATTTTTATATGCTTAGATGGTCTTACATTTGAATTATGAGAATTTTCTTTTGATATATTTGAACCCGTTGCAAAAACTATGGTCATGCTATTCATGGAATTTAATGCACAACTTTTGTACCATGTACTTAATCCATCTTGCTGGCATAGTGAATTAATAAGCCTTTAATTTTGGGCTATAGGTTTTCATTCTCTGTACGCAAGGTTTTCATTACCAGGAATGGTCAAGCATCAAGACCGAACCCTCGATGTTCATGCTATGATTTCACAGAGGCTTCATTTTGTTTGTTTCCATTTTATCCATTCGGATATGTTTCTTTTGCTCTTACCATCCAAACCCAGAACTGTTTTGAGTCACCCTTGTTACAGTCCAGTCATATTTGTAATGGTTAGGTGGCATGGTCTCCCATTGATCCTCAAACAATTTGTGACCTGTAAGGGTCATTATGGTTTAGTTTTTCTCTATCATATACGACTTCTTATGCATTTCATAGGTTTTCAATTAAATGTGCCCTTCTATCTATTGAGAAGCTTGTACAAAATGTCTAAAAGGTATAAGATATAGAGCCTCGACTCCAGTATTTTTCACCACATCTTGATCAAAATTATGTTGATTCACCATTTGACAACCGTGGGCAATTGTTGGGATGGATTTTTAACAAGGAATGGTTTTACTCCAACCATTCTCGTAGAAACCCCTATTTTGGGTGAACCACTAATAAGAAAACAGTTTGACATTCCAAATAATGAGCCAGACTCTCTAAATAGAAACCCTTGAGACAAAGCAATGCCCAGTCGATCTTCACATGAGCAACATGTTATTGGTTTCGAGTTGAGTGAACCCCCTATGCATGAATTAGATGATGGTCATACCGCTACTTTGAAACCCGATATCAAAAAATCTTGCAATCAGACAAAACAAAAATACATGGCTCTAGGGTTTCAGAATAAAAGAGTTGATCGCCTTATTTCGAGAAAATTGAGGAATCGAGCTAAACCTCATTTGATCTCAATCGACCCGATCAAGGTCAATGAGGTCTCGGATCTTGAAATTGAAGATTTCCTGGTTTTAGAAGACCTTGATTGTCAAAGATTTGATCTTGTTCAATCGTATGACTTTGTTACTAATCTTCCATTGTGTCTCGACGGTAAGGGTGGGTTCACTGGTATTAGGTTTGGTCAAGGGAAAATGACAGGTAAGGCCAATGCATCCAGACTTGACTGTGCACTCCACTAACATGTCGATCCTTCAATACATTGTGGTGTTTGTCTGCATTGGATTGAATGATATTATATTAATATTCCCATCCTTCAGGCTCACATTAAAACACTCACAACTCAAAGTGAATTACTGAGAAAATAAAATATCGACCTCAGAGCAAACGCGGAAAGACAAGCTAAACGCCTTAAGAGGACAGGTAACATAGTGATAAAAAAACGCAGACAGTGTTAATGCCATAATCAATTCTGAGCTACTCTGATCCATTTTTAGTCGTTGGTTGAAATGGTAAAATGGTTTTCCCTCTTATTATATTCATGTTATCTTTTTGAATCGAATCGGTTTGAAATTAGATTTTGTTTGCTAAGATAAGACTGGCTAGATAATCATTTGATTATGTAGCCAAGTCATTTTAAATAATAAATTTTAGAAATTAGTGATTAGAAATTGTCTAACTTATTCTTGTTTCATTTTCAGGAAATAGTAGATCTTGATGTTAATCATCTGGGAGAAACATGTTCGATTTTTCATTCAAATGATTAGTATTTATTTTTTTTGTTTGCCTTGTAAAAAAAATTATTAATTTTTTATAAAAATCAACTCAGTTATGGGTGGATGTTAGCCCTCTATTTTTGTAATATTTTGATCTTATGAGATCCTATCCTATCCTAGGAGATAGGAAAATAGGATTTCAAAATATTTTAAATACTCTTATTTTTGTAAGTGAAGGCATCTTAGCCTGGAACCAATGATGGACGAATGACTCTCAAAACTTAATGGAACTGCTTATAGCATTTCGGCTTTAGAACACTGTGAATGTTGTTTCATTGATGTTTTGTTTCTCTTATCTTGGGATATTAATGTGTTGTATAGCTTTAGTCTCAATGACATGTTATGTTCTATGATATCCATGCTATAAATGTCATTCATGATTTATTGTTCCATATGTTGTGACTATGATCATCATATCAATTTTAATATCAGGATTTTTCTTTGATGTTTAATTGATAGATAATAATGAATGTTTTACATAAAAGATTTATCTGACTGTAATAATTCGTAATGATAAGATCA
>ML799962.1:213823-226920 GCA_009831015.1 Picea engelmannii | reverse complement strand
GAGCCAAGCAAGTGTGCAAGGCACCCAGCAAGGCGCAAGGTGCCTAGGCTACTCCTCAAGGCGCCTACATCCAACTAACAAGTCCTCTTGCAAAAGTAAAGACATATCTTGAAGTGGATCTTCTTTTGTCCAAGTCACCTACAAAATCTGAATTGGTATAACCACGCACTAAATCACTACAACCATTATAGGTGATACAATAGTTAATTTTCCCCTAAGATACTGAAGCACCCATTTAACTACTTCCCAATGCTCTTTACATGGATTTGCCATGTATCTACTGACAAAACCAACTGCATGTGAAATATCTGGCCTAGTACTTACCATCGCATACATTAATATTCCTACTACATTAGCATACGGTACATGAGACAAACATTCATTTTCTTCATCATTACTAGGACATAAACTTGAAGAAAACTTGAAAAGGGAATCCAAGAGTATTTTTAATGGTTTTACATTATCCATACCAAATATCATAAATATTTTCTCCACATACTTCTGTTGTGATAACCACAACTTACCATTTTTCCTGTCTTTGAGTATCTCCATTCCCAATATTTGTTTTGATGCTCCTAGATCCTTCATATCAAAACTCCTAGCCAACTTAGCCTTCAACCTATTGATCTCAACCATGTTTTTTCTTGCTACAAGAATATCGTCAGCATATAACACCAAAATAATGAATATGTCATTTTCCAACTTTTTAAAGTAAACAAAATGATTATACTCAATTCTTGTAAAATTTCGACTCACCGTGAAAGAATCAAACTTCTTGTACCATTACCTGGGAGACTAGTTGTCCCATATATATTTCATCATCCAAATCTCCAAGTAAAAATGTTGTTTCAACATCTAGCTTCTCTAGCTCAATACCAAGTAAAGCTACTAGTGCTAACACAACATTAATTGAAACAAGCTTAAAAACTGGTGAAAAAATTCCATGGAAATCAATACCTTCCTTCTAATAATACCCTTTTTCTACTAGTCTTTCTTTGTACTTTTCAAATTTATCATCAACACCTTTCTTCAATTTGTAGACCCACTTGCAACCTACAACCGTTTTGTCCTTTGGAAGTTTTACCAGGTCCCATGTTTCATTCCTCTCTAAGGCATCCATTTATTCTTTCATTGCTACTTTCCATTTAGCATTATCAAATACCTCTATTGCTTCCTAATATCAAATAGGTTATCCATCGTTAGAAATCAAAGAAACATATGAAACATAATCGTCATACCTTCTAGGAGGATTCCTAACCTGTGTAGATTTCTTTAGATATGGTTGTGTCATATCCACATTTTCTTGGATATTTTATGTATCCTCATCTTCTTCTGCATGAGATTCTTCTTGAACATCTTCGTTCTCCTTCTCTCTTGTAGATGATCGAGTCTCCAACTGAATTTTTTGCATTTGTGTTACATCTACATGTTTCATTTCAACATCTACCATATCTGATTTTATGAGTGAATGTTCATCAAATATGACATCTATGTTAATGATGTTTTTGTGGGCAGTAGAATCCCACAATCTATATCCCTTAACTCCATCACCATACCCAACAAAGATTAACCTTTTTTATTTGGGATCTAACTTAGAATGTTGATCCTTAAGAATAAGAGCATAGGCTTCACAACCAAAAAAAATTGAATAATCACAAGGGTGACCTATCCATACCTCTTGTGGAATCTTACAGTCTACTGCAACTGATGGTGATCGATTTACCAGATAACATATTGTAAAAATTGTTTCTGCCCACAAATTTTGCTGCAACTTGGCATTACTCAGTATGCACCTTGCTCTCTCTAGAAGAGTCATATTCATGCATTCAGCAACACCATTTTTCTGAGGAGTATAGGCAATGGTCTTATGTCTTTTGATTCTAGCTTCCTTTCAAGGATAATGCTACAAAAAGAAAGGAAACAAATAGGGACAAAACACCAAGATAAAGTGGTAGCTTATAATCATTTTCTATACCTCACAAGGTGATTCCAACCATTGAGTAGATAGGAAAACTACTACCAGAATTGTATTTGTAATAAAGTTGTCTAACATATCCACAAAAGGACCCATTGCACAGGAGGCCTTCAATCAAACAAAGAACGAATTTTTCATTGAATCGACGCCATAGGATACACACATTGCTTGATGCCAAGAGTGAAGAAGGAGGCAATTGTTTTAAAACTTCCAACATACAGGATATTGTAAGAAAATGTGTTCCTCTTATGTCTAACAAATGTGTGCTATCAACATAATCCATATCTATATTCATATATGCATGACATTCTAGAAGACACCCATGGAGATCATTAGAAGAATAAGAGGAAGTTGAGGAGGACGATGAAGAACCCCTAGAATACTTCGTCTTGGGAACATTACTACTATTGAGGTCATAGGAAGGAATCCTGTCAGCCATCAACATGCTCCTCTTGGCTCGATGGACAGAAATCCTTCAACCTATCCTTCATTCTAATCATGAAAATATCTAGCAATTGCACCCTAAATAGATGATCACAATATGGGATAATCCTTTGTGTATGTTTTGATTTCTAGTTTAATGGGCTGCAATGATGCAACCTTGATCTTTATTTTCTGCTCTCCCAATGATTCAAACATATACTTCACCAAACTGACCTCTGTCCATACACACTTCTTCCAGATGGACATATGTCATTCATTTTGGGGGATCTCATCGGTTTCAAATACTACTCCGAGGGGGGCCCAAAATGTATAACTAGTTGCCACGTCAATCTTCCCAAAACCACGGTTTTGGATTTCCCCCCTACTTTGTTTCCTTCATGCAACTTAAGCGGGGTGAAATGAATATGAACCCTTGATCTTCCTTATGACAAGTCGTTGGATTTTTGCTACCACTGTCAATCACTCATCGATTCCAGCACCAAGATTTTGGAAAATGACAAACTTTTGGTGAAAAGGAAGCATGTATAAACCATAAAATAGAATGGGAATGAATTAATATAAAACCTATGAATAAAAGGTAATGGTTTCAAATAAAACAAGTTTTGCATGGCAGCTTAGCCCTACCGGGTTGGAGATGGAATATCCTGGAAAATGGTGCTGGTAAGCACTGGAATATGCTGGAAAATGGTGTTGGAAATGTCGGGAATGAAGCTCTAAGATAAAGAACCCCAGTCTTCTGGTGTCACAATACAGAACTTGCATAAATATGGTATTGCCATTGTTTTCTTAGTTTACATGATGTCAAGTATTTTACATTACATGATAAAAATGGCATTCCGTTCATAATGTACAAACAACACCAGCAACCAATATTCAAATGAGAAAAATTAGTGATAAGGATGACATTTCATTAAAGCCTCTATTTTGATCAATCATGTTGGGTGGGTAAGAAACTAGGCTAGTAGGCATAGAGCAAGGAGAAATATGCCAAAGGGAAAAAAACTACATCATTGTATATAAGCTTCATCATTAAGGAAAAAAACTAGACCATATAAGCTTCATCATTAAGGAGTATAAATAGTCTATGCCTAGTTAAGTATGTCACGGGCTCATATAACAATTAATTTGAAGCCATTTGCAATCCATCTTGTGGAAAAGCGTAGATGAAATATTGAGGTCATATGGAGACCTTCAATAGGTCTACTGCAAGTGCTATTGGAAGAGATAGTCATATTAAGGTTTAACAAAACCTGCAATCATGGATGAAATCCTCGACAAGGGAAATGACACTTCGCTTTGTTTAATGAGCTTGACACTAAGAAGATGTTAAGAGCCTTCTACTCTTGTTAGAAGACAAAATAAATAACCCAAACGTCCTTTCACATTGCTCATAACTACCCAAAGGAATGAATGATACCCAAAGCCCCAATACATAAAAACATCGTGACACTCACGTGTGTTATAAATGGGTAATGAAATATTCAAAATTCCATATCAAAGAGCTACAAATTACCATCTTTTATTCATATTTATACACATCAATATCGTTGAACATTTTATTTTATTGACTAGCCTAGGCTCCTCAAACTCCCAGCTCATCACCTCTTTATGTAAATAAAAGAATGACATCTTTGTTAATGTACCTTTGTTCATAACTTCATTCTACAAAATAACCTATTGAAGTTGAGAATGGAGACTTTGACTATTAAATACATCCTTTTTAAAAATAAATTTTTAAAAAGATCATAATTGATTGCATATTTTTTAAATTTTATTTACCTTAACATAAAAAGGAAGGGTAAAAAACAAATAAACTCTCAATGACATTACCACATTACCATTACGAAAAGATTTTCGAAGTTAGTTGGTTAATACCCTCACTTCGGTGCAACTACATATCGCAACTCTTTGCTAATAAGAAAGATTTCAATCTTTTTCGAAGTATATTACTAAATAGATATTACTTGACATATCTTTATTGTAAGAGCATGCCATATGTTGAGATGAAGAAAAAAAACAGCGGCATGGAACTTTATTGGCGTGGCCAGAAACAAGTCTCTATTTGCAACCACTTCTTAAGTCATATATAATATAGAATTATTGTCACTTGTCCCAATAAATAGTTATTGGCTCTCTCTGTAGAAATAGAGAGACCACCATCTCTGATAATTTCGCCCCATACTTGTTGGTTTGTCACGAGCCCTGAAGAGGTTGAGACACAAACAAAGAGGAGGAGGAGGCAAATTCAATTATATTCAATCTAAATGATAAGCTTTAGAAATATGATGATGCAGCCTAGCGTGGGAAGGAAGTTGCATGCACCCACTTCCCAGAGTTATTTCTCGTTAGGGTAAGCACATTTATTATTATAAATCGATATTCAGCATATAATATACATTGCTCTGATACAAACCCTGCAATTTAATATCACTCATGATTTGCACGGGACGTGGGTCGCATGGATGGGCTTCAGTGGATGTTAACAAAGTAGTTTGCACACCTGATGACGATTTGAAGAAAGATGAAGAGAAAGAGGATGCATGGTGGGTTCCCCACCCAAAAAACCACATTTTCTATCTAGAGGGCCACCAGAAATGGATCGAGGACGTTAACAATCACAAAACGATGCATGAACAACAAACGTATTGGCTTCGATCATTGGAGGATGTTCAGAAAGCTATTAATTCGGATTCGATGACTTGATCTACATTTTATGTGTTTTTTTACTCCGTCTTCATCATAACCTTAGCCAAGAGCTAAGAAAGGGTATACACGTTTATATATCTCTTGACAGGCTACATTTAACAAGTAATTGCATTTGACAAATTAGTGTTCATTTATGTGAAAGTGTTTTCTATCACATGATTTAAAGTGAATCCTATTATATAACTTAGAAGCTATAATTCATATTAAGGTTAAAAAGTCATTAAACCAAAACCAGATCCCTCTTAACCTATGCAGCCTAAAAATTAATTAAACCCCAAAATAGGATGAACCCTCTAAACATCTACGAGTATGTTTTAACCGCTCCATGTTGTTTGAAAAAAAATCAGTCTCTCCAACCATTATAACCTCACAAAAAAGTTTTGATAAAGTGACCTCACAGAAAGAGTACTTGTTATTATTAATATAAATAAGATGAAAAGTTTTACCAGGTTGTACGGATTCTGGATAAACCTGATGAGCATCTCCCCCGCCACCGCCACCGCCACAGCCCTGCATTTTCATATTGTTGGTCACACCGGGTGATGCGTCCTCATTGGCTGGTACTCTGGCTGCTGTTGGGGAGACACCACCATACCCACGATGTCTTTTGAGCAGCAATCCATGGTGACATCACATTGGGCTGTACCAACACCCAACACCTTTTTTTTCGAGAGATATCTGTTTTTTTTTTAAGGACTTTCAAGAATACCAACACAAAGAATGTTTCTCAAAAGAATGGCCAAAATAACAGAAAAGGTGAGCTAAAGGAGAGAAGAAATTATGGATGATATAGGCCAGGAAAAAACCCTTGAATATCAAATGTATTATGGAAATAAATGAAACGGAGAATGGCAGCTTGTGATAGGTAGAGCGAACATAATTCCAACAAGGGTCGCCATCTGAATTAATACCACCCTCAGGTTTCAGAGAGAAGGTGAAGACTTTGTCACCCAGGAGAGCACCCATCACCTTCGTTGCCACCTGCCTGCCACGCTGCAAACCCCAACATGTGGTTAACCATGTGGGTAGCAGTCAGAATGGCATCACACTACCGCGTACCATGCCCCTTTACTCCCAAACCCTAACAGACTAATTCCCTTGAAGTCTATAGCACTAATTGGGCATGCTGATATTTGCAGAGCTTTTGTCCCCAATTTCTCGGCAGGGTTTTAGGGATTCTTAGATTTATGCGGATATATCCCGCAAGTTTGGTTAGTTTTCCGTGGATAATATTTGGGTGACAACTAGAGAGAGCACGCTCTGGAAATTCATGGACATTCATGTACAATACAGGCGTCAGCTCTCTTGTTTTCATCCAAAATATATTCATGAGGTCTCTTTTAATGAAATGATAAGCTAACATTCAAGGAGCATAATTATATATAGTCATCTTGACAGATTTCACTAAAGAGACTGATGACAAGCTTTCAATGAAACAAGGAGTTGAAATCCAAGGAGAAGCATAATTATATATGCAGCCATTTTGAGTGATTTCAGTTCATTGACTGATAACTAGCACTTTAATGGTGTTAAATATTTAAAAAGGAGCGTGCTTCACTGAAGGAAAATTTGCAAAAGACAACGCCGTTTCATAATATTTGGGTAAGGTTTCATTACACATTATATAATCTGCAACAAGAATTCTAAATTTTTTATTGTCTAATAAGCATCCTCATCGCTTAGTAAAACACCCATTGACAGTCCTCATTTCTTGTTATATTTTATTTCTAGAATGTCGATTTTGCAA
Source organism: Picea engelmannii (assembly GCA_009831015.1). Classification (NCBI taxonomy): domain Eukaryota; kingdom Viridiplantae; phylum Streptophyta; class Pinopsida; order Pinales; family Pinaceae; genus Picea; species Picea engelmannii. Next base: position 220,048 of record ML799962.1, on the reverse strand, counting down.
ATAGGAAAGCAGCCTCTGCATAAGCTCCTAGGTATAGCTATGCTATTCTTACTCTGCTACTGCTGGATAAACTACGAGTCTGGGGCTGGAATGGGGCTGGAAGGGGTGCTGGTAAAGCTGGTGGTGTAGGTAGTAGTGGAGAAGCTGGATCCGTTAGTGAAACAACAACCATTGTTGGAGCAGACCCCTCACTGCGCTCGGCTTCAGAACCGACTAAGGCGAGCTAATGGATAGAAAGGAAAAGCAAGGTTGGTTCTCAGCGTGAGGCCTAAGTTAACCTATTAGGAAATTTCGAATAATATTGTTCTTTCAGTTGAGCATTCAAAAATGAATGTTTTAAGAACATACCATAAATAAATTTACTGGATTTGTTGAGAACAGATCGTAAAATTGTAATTCTCTCACCACATAGGATTCCATTTTCAATGCACATCAATCATAGATTTCATTACAGTAAGAAGAAGAATTTGTCTCCTTTAGATAGAAACCTCGGGAAAAGGTAATAAGCTATGAACAACAACTGGTCTTATCAGTTTTTATCTGCTTCATGTTTTTGGGTGTATAAATACGTGCAACATAAACATAGTGGCATAGGTTGAGAAAACTAAGAATAGCCAAAAACCATTAAAAATAATTCAACTTAGATCTATTTAGATTATTTATAATCCATTCTTGATGTCCTCTTCTTTTGCTTATTCTGTTAACTATGGCGATGAGAAGACTGCTGAGAAAACTGCCAACTCCCATACCGTTCAGATAGAAGGAAATTCCCAAGCTTCTCATGCTATCCGGGACCTGATCATAGAAATATTCCTGCAATCCCACCAGTGTAAATACATCCGCTATTCCAAGCAAAACAAACTGAGAAATTAACCAAAAGATACTGAGAGGGATTGCAGTTCTTGGGGTGTCAAGCAAGCCATGGGTACTTGCTACATGGGTTCTCTTCTTTTCTGCTAGAGCTGCGCTCACCATGCACAGAACAGAGAGGAACATGCCAATTCCAATTCTCTGAAAAACAGTTATTCCATACTCATTTCCCTTTATTTAAAAGGGTCATTAAGCAGAAAGGCTTACACACCTATTGACATTGACAATATGACAATGGGCAGATTTAATAGGGGTTTAGTGCTTAATAAGTTTTTTATGGACAGGATTAAATAACCTATTGACATTGACAATATGACAATGGGCAGATTTAATAGGGGTTTAGTGCTTAATAAGTTTTTTTATGGACAGATTTAATAGGGGTTTAGTGCTTAATAAGTTTTTTATGGACAGGATTAAATATGGCTGGAATATTCTTAGTAGTCACACAAAATAAATGGGTTGAATAAATGGCTTTGGCTGTGATTTCAATCATTAACTTCCTAGCTATTATAAAGAAATCAGTTTGTGTTTACTTTTTTACATTTATCTAATCATATTTAAAAATTACTTTGATAGCTAACTGATTGCCAAGTAAGTGATTAACAAAAATTAAAATATTAACACCATAAATGAACCCCAACAGTTTATTTATTAATAGATAATAAAATTTAATATATTCTTTGAAAGATTTATTTATCTTCTGAACCTTTCCTCTTTCACCAGCAGCTATTTTGCTGCTGTGCTAGTATATAATTATGAAAACAAGTGCAGAAACGGTAAAAAAATGACAGAAGAGAAGCTGGAGGGATTTGAAAATAGGAACCCATCTTTCTGGCCAGGGTGCTGCCTTGCTTTATGAAAAATGGTGTGCCCTGTGCTACTGTGATTCCAAAGATTAAGCAATATAACCAGCGGATCTAAACTAATGAGTATCCATCTGGCGCTGGGTCAAATATGATGGCTTATTAAATGGTGAGGTATAAATCAACCTGGGCTACTAGTTATCTAACAGGAAGAGGTGTTGTTTTTACCGATGCTATCCCTGCTTCTGTGGTCTATTCTTATGCGGGCGAAACCACTAAATATACCCTTGCATATAGGGGTACTCCAACTAATGGCTTTCTTTGGATCTAGAAGCTAAGAAACAGGATGAATATGCTTCTTCAAAACTGCTAGGTAGGGAGCTTCCTCTACTTGAGTTACAGTGCAGACTTTCCACGCATTTGGCTTCACGCATCCATGGGTATGATCAGAAGAAGATTGCACCATTATGGCTGCTTTGTCCAGAAACCTAATTGGATGACAAACAAAAGAAGATATCAAATAATAATGATCCTAATAATAATAATATTGATATTTTTTATAGTAATAGAAAAATGTGAGTTTTGTATGAAATTTGTGTCTCAGAGGTTGTGAGTAGCAATGTTGCTCGTGGCTTGTTATATGACGCATCTCTTCTGTTTTTCACGAGGGTTTTCTATATTCTAATGAGTGTCTGGCTGGTTTTTTAGGCTTGTTTGTGTATTGTGAGGCTTCCGAAGTCGTGGTAGTTTTTTTTTAAATTATGTGGGCATCCACATATAATGGCTGTGATTATCCACGTTTTTAAGAGTTAATTATAGTTGAATTTGCAGGTATTATTTTAAAGACAACAGGATGGACATTCAGGCACCCTAGGGTTGGAAGCTATTGCCAGGTTTTGCCCAAAATCCGGCGACCAGAAATTGTTGGTAGATTCGATGGTTAACTCTGTATAATCATCATTTGATGGTTAAGTGTTGGACGAGAAATTGTTGGTAGATTTGATGGTTAATTCTGTATAATATCCAGATGATTGATGGAATAAACCTGTTTTCTGGAGATAGATTTTGTTAGAGAGATATATTTTTTTAGAGATCTGTATCTATTTCAGTAGGGATCAGTGATTCATCCTGTCCTGAGCCACGAGTTTGCACAATCCTCGTTTGACAGTGCCATTGATGGTGGGTTATACCGATTGATGTTTCTCACACTGGGGTAAGCGAGGGCGTAGAACTGTTGGAGAGGGTTTGGACAACTGGTGGTCAAACCCTCCTAGTCACAAACGGTGAGGCTCCATCAACTTTTACGTCTTTGGTTGTTCGGCCCCATGTGGGTGACCTATCCTCCCAACATATATACCCGACTGAAATAGCCCTCCTGCCCTTATGCCTGCATGTTCTCCTTACTAAAATATCGCTCAGGGCCGACAAAGAAGAATTACTTATACTTCCTAATACCTTAAAGTAATAAACATCAATAAGTAACAGATCTAAATTTCTTTGAAGTGAAGTAATTACCTTTAATAAAGTCACTGTGATTTAAAGTTAATAAGTAATAGATCTAACTTCAATATACTCGTAATGCTTACTCCAAGATGCTCTTAGCCTTCCCGTGGTTCTAGACCTTGAATTTTCTTCAAGGGTGATATACTCCAGCCTTAAGCGTTATCCCACAGCCTTGACACACACGGGCAGGCAGTGCCGAGGGAGGAAGGATTGAGCTTACCTTAGTTACCCCTTTTACTTACCTCTTTCTACATGAACCAAGTAAACTGTTGAGGATCCTCAGCACTTTCTCCCAACATGACACAGCAGGAAGCCAAAGCCGAAGCCGTACTTCCATTCATAGAGTAACCCACCTATCACTGTGTAAATATGAAAGTTACAATGCTAAAGAACTGATGATGGCGGTGGCGGTGGGTGCCCAATATTGCCAAAATTCACCTCATAGTCAGAGATTGTCTGACTTACCTTTCATAATTGTTTAGCAACCAAATGGACATACATTTAATGATAACAATAAATATGCATTATGAGCTTGCTTCACTAAAGTTTGGTAGATTTGCAAAAATGGGTTTTGTCAAGTTCTATTTATTTATTGAACTCAAATGAAAACTTAGAAAACTTAGGCTATGTAAACAATGAAGATCATGAATATGGGCTCCAAACTTAGGATATGTAAACCTTATGTGAAGGCAGAAAAAAACTGTGCAATAAGAGGTCAAGATGAGGTCAAGATTATTAGCTAATAGAAAGTTGAATAAAACTAATTAAAATTAAAAATATATATATTGTTTTCTTTGTTCTATGTAGAACTTGCTCTAGAGATCGTTAGAGTCCTCGCCTTCGGCAAGGACTAATAATACCCATGACCTTTTAACATAAATTTTAGGTTTTAATTATTATTTAAAGATTAAGTCTTTAATGATAAAAGACTATGGCCTTGGCCTTCGGCAGGGACTAATAATACTTATGACCTTTTAACATAAATTTCACGTTTTAATTATTATTTAAAGATTAAGTTTTTAATGATAAAAGTCTATTTTTAAATAATAAAATTATTTTGGATTTTGAGTTGATTTCAAATAAGGTTGAGATTTGTATACAAAACAAGGACTGCATTTGGTTTTGGAAAAAAATTAAAGGGTAAGGATGAATTACATAGACTTTGAGGATTGGAAACTTGATATGATAAGGTATACTTAGGTTTTAGTAAAGTTTGCAAAAAATTAAAAAAAAAAAAATCTATGTTATAACATTAGGTTTTATTTGGGGATTGTGTCTTTTTGTGAGGTATGAATGAATTGTAGATCATGTGCCTTCACCATTTCTTGAAATTAATATATGTCCATTTCTTCAACCTTCTGAATTCATGAATCCTTGTCAATATCTGAAACCTGTGAATGATCTAACCCTGCTCTGAAACTATTTTCTCTATTTTAAAAACCATGTTTATTCACAGCTGAAACAATTGTTTGTAAAAACTGAAATCTAAAACTACTCTAAGTGCAAAAGTAAACTAAAATATTGAGATAAATGATTGACTGCCAAACTTATTTATGTACAATATCTTCCACCTTAATCAATCCAGCCATTATTTTCAAGTAAAGTCAAATTTCCAATGAAACCATGACAACAATTGATTGATATAATGAACCTTGTCGATGCTCTTGATTATGAATAAAAACAATGATAATGACAGTTGTGACTTAATCTGTCAAGAAGGTCCATACTCACAATTTATGAACAGTAAAAGACTGAAACTACGTGAAACTTGCAAACAAGTTGTTATGTGATCTCCATAACTATAAAAGATATTATCATGATCTTCGGTAAATATGTCATCCTTGTCAAAATGAATGAACTTGCTTTCTGGGATCTATTTTTCATAGTTGTCATATTGATTCATAAACAGTAAGCCTATGGCAGGTCCATATCACCAACACGGATGCTTCTGTGGAGCAAAATTCTTTTTTCTATATTGATCTTCTTCAACTAGTTATAAGCCATGTCATATGTTGGTAAATAGTCGCGTCGACCAGAAAACAGACCAGTTGACCTCCCAATACTCGGGTCAACAAAATGATAGACAAGTTGACTGGGAGAAGGGAAAGTCGACTATATGTAGGTCGAGTCGACCAATTTCCTAGCAAGTCGACTAGATGAAAGGCGAGTCAATCGTTTGCAAGTCAAGTTGACCAAATATCTGGTCGACCAAGAGAAAGCCCCGTCAAATGGAAGGCGAATGTAGTTGACTAGAAAAATCGAGTTGACCAAATATCTGGTCGACCAAGAGAAAAACCAATCAAATTGAAGGCGGATGTAGTCGAATGGAAAATGTTGTCAGATGAAAAGGAAAAGAGGGAAATGACTCGTGCGGAATGAGTCGGCCATCAATAGGGAAAAAAATTATCTAGAGACGAATTTGGTATTCAACAACAAATAAAACATCTAGAGGGTGATTTTGATAACCAATGATGAAGGGAAAATGCCCAGAGGACGAATTGGGTGACCAACAACAGAGAAAAATGTTGAGTATGGCTCATGGGCAAGGATAAAATGCCCAGGTAGCAATAAAAATGTTTTATAAGGTTTGTAGGAAATGAACAAATGCCCAACAAGTGTTATTGTGTTGTGAAGAGCCTATGGGCCAGGAAAAATCGCCCAACTAGCATAAAAATGTTGTGAATAGCTTGTGGGCAAAGGAAAAACACCCCACAAATATTAAATTGTGATGTACAGTTTGTGGGAAAGGAGGAAAAACATCCATCATTACCAATTCGACCCAGCAAGCAAATCAAGTCACCCAACAATGAGAAAAATGGCATAGACAATGAATTAGCATAAACTACAGTGCACTGTATGACAAAGTGTATGTCTCAGGTCTTTTGGGTTTATCAACACTCCAAGAGAATACAAAATTAGCATTTTATATCAACAAAAAATCTATCAAAGAATCGATTTAAATGTTGAGGGGTAGTAAAAATAAATACCACCATAACATTTTAAGTGACTAGAGAACTCAATCACACATCAAAGCCAGTAGATTGTTTAT
>ML799962.1:194545-211638 GCA_009831015.1 Picea engelmannii | reverse complement strand
CAACCTGCGAGAATGGGTCATTCTCGCACCCTGCCTATATAGCAACCTGCGAACTTCCTTTTTTATAAGGTTTTTACGTAGGAAAATGCAACTTCTTTTCTCAGGAAAAGTTCTTCTCCCCCCTCTCTTTAGGAACTCAGGCTACTGACCCCTCTGAAGGCAACAGATAGGTTTACATCATTAACGATCATAGGGATGACGAAAATAATGTGTAACACTTACCCACGACACTGCATCCCAAACCTCCAGAGTCCCAAAGTTTCGGACTCTCGAAGGGTCCACCCTCACATGTGGTGATATGCTAAATGCGAAGGAAAGGACAGGTGGGTCCCAAGCACTCCACTCACCAAATGGACCAGACAGGTAAGTGCCATGGGTGACACGCGACAAAGCAGAGATGACACATGGCCCCTACGATGACACGTGTCACGTTTTAATGGGAACATAGGTCCTGTGAAACATACGAATCTAAGTGACACATGGCACGTCAATCGTGGGTCCACGACACCCTGGATGACATCATTGTGCCACATCACTCTGTATTGATTCCCTTCCTATGCCCTTAGATCTATCGATCGAGATGTGTCCACGTACATCCCTTGATCTACGGCCTTTGTTACTTCATAACTTCGGCGTTCGAGGGATCTGTGGTGTAACTTCCTCCTTACTCCCAGAGTATTCAGCGTCGGGCTGACCATGGCCTAGATCTAATGGTCAGGGGAGATCCCGAAGGGTTTCTAGATCTATAGTCCTCGTCACTTCGCAGCTTCGGCCTTCGGGATTTTCAGTGTTATGATCGTTTCTCTCTCCCAAAGCAAGACTTCACCGAATTACCATATGCAGGTCCCTCCACTGGACAATCGAATGGTTAAGAGGGGTTCCTAATGAACTCCCCAGATCCACGGTTCTCATCACTTTGTAGCTTCGATGTTCGGGGAATTTGGTGCTTTAACGTCCCTATTCTCCCGAAGTAGGACTTCACCGAATTTATCTCGGCGTAGATCCAACAGCCAAGGGGAATCCCAAATACCCTCGAATATGTGGCTCGCATTACTTCATGATCGATGAATGAATCAAGGTTTAACAGTGGGGTAGGTGTATCTTCCACGGTTAGGGAAACTACTAGGTGTCGATTAACTTTGTGGGTAACTGTAACCATCAGTTTTCTTCGGTTGGTTTACAAATGGTAACATCGTAATATTCCAGAGCTCCAAACTCCCCGAGTTTCGAAGCCAGAAAATCTTAGCTCCTTTCAGGTCTAGCGCAAGGTTCCCCGACCTTGGTCATATGGGTTCTCTAAAACTCTTTGTGGGCTATATGGTAATTCCTTTAGTCGTAAATTGTTTAAGGACACCAGAATGATCCCTTTCCCATGCTGGTGAAATATTTGAAGGAGGCGCCCTCCTTCCATCGGGTTTGAACTTAGTATTCCCACGAAGGTAGATTATAAAGGTCGGCAGGACTTAAAAATCCCAATAATCCTTGCCCGACAATCTTGTAGAGTTACATCCCACAACTCTCTAACTACTAAGTTGAGGCAAGCAGAAGACCATTCAAAAGCATGTGTTCACATAGAGACAAATACATATTTCTACCCGAATCATTTGATACAAAACTCAATCATAGGCATATAAATATATTCAATCATCATTTCCATTTCAATACACAGAGTATGAAAATACTTATCAGAAAACTAGAGTTCGTGAAGCAATTTCTGAAAGGGGTGCATGTTTCCACCTAATCATAGGCATAGCCACTACCTAACAAATTTACCACTGGCCACCCTCGAGCTAGACCATGATACTCTGAGAGAGACTCTTTCTTCTTACTCAGAGACAGTCAGGGATGGAGGTTACTCTCATCCTCCCATGGGATCTTGGAAACCAGTTTTCTTTGTACCAACCAAGGAGGCATGCACGAGTACTTCCACAGTCACTCGTTAGCCTCGTTTATCAGCTTGAACCGAAAACCCTACCAACATCTTCTTACGTCTAGAACGACCTTATTTATCAGTTCTTCCTCAAACCAAAGAGCTCGCAAGTGCTCTTTTCTCTTCTAGATATTGATCTTTCGACTCTTTTCTCTCGCGCTCCTGTCTCTGCCCACAAATTAATTCTTTTCTTGCCTTCCTTAGCAAGGTTGTGTGGGTCCAAATCCCCAACTCATGGTCAAGTATGTAAGTCTTGAAAATGGGTCCTATGGCCCATCTCCTCATTAACTCTTGAGGAGGAATCTTCCATCTGCCAATATGACTGGTAATTCATTTATGGGTCAGAGGATTGTTCTGGGGCTAAGTCATTAAATCCAATAAGGTACTCATTTGGTGGGGGGTCATCTCAACCATTTATGGTTTCCCCTCACCATCTCTCTCATGGAATCCATGGTCTATCTTGGAAAACCCCCCTTTCAGTAATTATGCAACACCTTTCCATTTTCTATTAATAAAAAAAAATACATGCATTGACCTTTTATAAAAAAAAGGTTCATCAAATCAAACATTCACACATATCTAGTCTGCCATAGTCTCTTGGTTAGTTATAGTTATATTTATAAACTAGGGGAAACATGGGTATCATAGTTTCCACTTCCCATTTTTCCAAAAAGACAAAATGTAATAAAAAACAATTTTCAAGTTTATTACAATTTTACAAAAGAATTTAGGCAAGAATCCAATTCAAATAAAACCTCCCAATTTGCAAGTTTTTGGTCCCCAAAAGTTTCAACTCCTTCAATATTTTTCTTCTCCTATGATCAAGAAGACTCGGACAAATCTCAAAGAAAGGATGTCTTCATTGTAGGATGGAAGATAAGAAATAAGTAGGGGTTGCATTTAGCATAACCATGTTTTCTTTCTCATGGTTGTGGATGACATTTACTGTTGCAATAGATCGCTAGAAAATTGTTTCTCCTTGGGATGCAAGTACAAAAAACTCATCTTTTCCCTTGACCTTGACTTTCCAATCTTTCTTCTTGGTTGTTCAATTCTTGGGATGAAGTTCCGAGTGAAGCCTCCAATGTTTGGCCTCCCAATGTCCAATCAATATGTAGTACTGGAAATAGTTCCTACATGGGCTTATTGGCCTTCTAGATTGCTAATAATCTCTATCCTTATGACACCTTTTCTTGCAACAGAGAAAAACTAAACCATACATTTTCATCCTTTGATGATTATTTCTAGATTGGTTGCTTTGTCCCCCAAGAGTTGGAGAAAATATGGATGGTTGAATCATCTCTTTGTTGCCCTCTTCCAAGATACTACAAGTATATTTCAGTGGCTTTTTGCACACAGATTCTTTTCTAGATCATTTTTCCTTGATGAAAGTGGTTTGATTTGCACTTGTGTTGTCTTCTTGTCCACCGAATCCTAGACCTTCATGCTTGGGCCTCTGTTGGGCTACAATTGGAATCAAAATCCCTTGTCCTTCCTTGCCTATCCCTTGGCCATCATAGGCCATTTTCCTCATGATCTTGGAACCAATGCCTATAGTGTGCTTCTCAAATTCACCAAGGTTCTTGGAAGGTGAGTTTACCATGTTTTCCTCTGCCATGGTACTAGCTTTAGCAGTCGCAATGGAAGGGGGTTGTTTGGTCTCTTGGATAGTTTATTCTATCTTATTCAAGGCCTCTTCCTTCACTTCCAAGTCCTGGTATAGGTGAGCAATGACCTGAATGAACCTTTCCTCCTCCCAATTATCTAACTCAATGAATTTCTCCTCCAATTACAAGAGTTGCAATATACTCTTGTCTAATTCTTCCCTCATGGTAGTGAAGGAGTCTTAGCACTTGGTAATCTCTTTCTAAAGATCATCTTCTCTTTGTATCCAATATCGACTTTCCTCTTGACTCTGCCTGTTGAAGTCTCTCAAATATTCCAAATTTTATCCATTCAAATATTTTCCCATGGCGACTTCTTCAAGGTCTTTGGTGATCCTGCTCTGATACCATATGATCCATAAATGGTAGGTCTATGGCATGTTCATCTCACCAACACATATGCTTCTAAAGAATAAAATTCTTCTTTCTATCTTGATCTTCTTAGACTGGTTATAAGCCCTATCATATTCCAGTAAATAGTCGCATCGACCCAAAGATGAACCAGTCGACCTCCCAATAGTCGGGTTGACAAAATGACAAACAAGTTGACTAGGAGAAGGGAAAGTAGACTATCCACAAATCAAGTCGACCAATTACCTAGCAAGTTGACTAGATGAAAGGAAAGTAAACCATTTGCAAGTTGAGTTGACCAAATATCTGGTTAACCAAGAGAAATCCCCATCAAATGGAAGGTGGATGTAGTCGACTGGAAAATGTTGTTGGTCGAAAAGGAAAAGAGGGAAATGACTCATGCGAAATGAGTCGAGCAACAATTTGGAAAAAAGTATCTGCAGATGAATTTGGTATTCAACAATAAATAAAACATATGAAAGGCAAGTTAGATAACCAAGGATGAAGTAAAAATGCCCAGAGGATGAATTGGGTGACCAACAGCAAAGAAAATGTTGAGTATGGCTCATGGGAAAGGAAAAAACACCCAGGAAGCAATAAAAACTTTTTATAAGGTTTGCGGGAAATGAACAAGTGCTCAGCAAGTGTTAGTGTGTAGTGAACATCCTATGGGAAAGGAAAAATCTCCCAGCTAGCATAAAAATGTTGTGAATAGCTTGTGGGAAGAGGAAAAATGCCCCACAAATATTAAATTATGACGTATTGTTTCTAGGAAAGGAGGAAAAACGTCCATCATTACCAATTTGACCCAACAAGCAAATCAAGTCACCCAACAATGAGAAAAATGGCATGGGAAATGAATTAGAAGAAACTATAGTGCATTGTATGACAGAGTGTATGTCTCAGGTTTGTTGGGTTTATCAACAATCCAAGAGAATACACAATTAGCATTTTATATCAACAAACAATCTATCAAAGAATTGATTTAAATGTTGAGGGGTAGTAAAAATAAATACAACCATAACATTTTAAGCGACTAGAGAACTCAATCACACATCAAAGCCAATAGATTGTTTATCTTGGAAACCAAATATCCAATGGGGATTTTTTTATTAATCGCGGGAAATTAATACAGAGGGGTGATATATACAAAGACTTTATGTATTATTACTCATTTTCAATACCTAATTTGCAAATTGCAAGGCTCAGAAGCACCTTTTCTCAGTGTGGACAAGATTATTGATCCCTTCTTCCAACGAACTTTGAGCAAGGTGTCTTCTTCGATCTTCCATTTCTACTATTGTTCTCCCCTATTTCTCCTTGCATATCCCTCCATTTCCCTCTTCTTTACAACCCTTGGTGTTTTAATGGGTTTCCTTTCTAAGGCCAACCATCATATATGTTCATTTCCATTTCCAATTTTTCCAAAAAAACAAAATGTAATAAAAAACAATTTTCAAGTTTATTACACTTTTACAAAATAATTTAGGCAAGGATCCAATTCGGATCACATATAGAGGCTTATTGTTGTTTGAAAGTTTTGTAGATGATAATAAAAAAAATTGCACATCTTGAAATAGATTTAGACAAACCTCGACAACACAATCTTCTTCCACTTGATAAACATATTTACCTTGAGTGATAGTGTATTTCATTTTTGTTGTCTCTTCGTCAAAAGTTTGAATTTGACACACATGAACAACATGGTATTCTTGAAAACCTTCATGGAAATATTCATAATAACTATACAGAGATGCCTCTTCATGTAACTTAACTAAAATATCTCCTTCACTCTCACTATTGTAATAAGTTTTCTCTTCCAACTCTTGATCACCTTCTTCATCAGTGAATCCTTTATCATCATGATCGTCTTGAGGTACCTGTTCTTTTGATTCTTCATTGCAACAATGCTCAAAAAGAATTTCAACTGGATCAAACCTTTTGCAATGAGAATGAAATAGTGTATGAAAATCCTTCAATGAAGCAATACAAGAAGCAGGTAAATATTTACACCATTGTCGAGTATCTCCATCCAAAGAGATCATAAACATTTTCATGAGAACGTCTTCATGAAAATACCCAGTTGATGCATGTAATCATGAAAATATACCAAGTGTTGTGCGGGACAATCATCATCCTCTTCTTTGAATCTTGGTAGACAATATTCCCAGTCTTATGTGCTAGGCATAGGATTGGGAAAGTCGGGTATATTTGAAAAATAAAAAAAGAGCATGCATTGCAGCTATCTTAGTAGCAAATGAACTCAACATTTGAACATAGTGGAGTCGACAGTGGAATCGCAATGGATTCGTCAGATAAATAACCAAATAGCCTATTGTTTGACCCTTTCCACTTTCAAGAACCAGATCTAATTTTCATAAAACCCCAAGGAAAATGTCTCGAACCTTCGTCCCCAGCAACGATGTCAAAAAGAATGTTGTTACTTGAGATTCTTCTTGATTTCTTAGGAACAATTCCAAGACATCTTGAAAACCTAATTTAAGCCACAAGTTTTCTCTTAGACCTGAGGCTTCCTCATCATATTTGAGACAACTAGTTGCCCACTATCACTAAGCATCAACTCTCGTTCATTAAGATTTGAATACAATATTTGAATGATAAGCAATATAAAACAGGGCAGTCGGGGTTTAAGAATTAAAAGATAGTTGACTCAAGTAAAGGCTATAAATTTCATAAATCAAAGGCATAATCTATTGGGCATGGAGTCTCATCCAAAAGAGGAAAACAACTTAGAATAAAATGTGGAAGAAAATGAGAAGAACATTTAATCTCAGCCTTAGCAGTGAATAAGGAAGTCACTTCAAGGTTGAGATAAAGAAATAATGGTTTTATGAGGAATTAGACAATGAATCCAATAAAATGAGCAATATACTATAATATGCATAATAATACTAAGATATTTATCTAAAGATACATGAAGGAGTTGAAATGATCCAAAATTCCTTCATTGTATTCAATGAAACTGCACAAATACTTTATGCAAGAACATAAATAGTTTTAAAACATGCTTTGAATCAAATTCCTCCTTATAAAATGATCTGCAACATTACAATATCCAATCCTTTTTAATCAATGTACAACAATGGTGGTTGTACCAAATTGTTGTCTTGTATTTCATTCAAATAGTGAGAAGAGAACAAAAATGTTTACAATATCCAATCCTTTTTAATCAATGTACAACAGTGGTGGTTGTACCAAATTGTTGTCTTCTATTTCATTCAAATAGTGAGAAGACAACAAAAATGTATCATGAGGAGATTAATATTGAAAAAGAAAAAAAAGACAATGCTCTACTGGAAATGAGATGTGAATCCAAAAGATTGATTCTCTAACTTCGAAATTTACAAAATAATGACCCTGGGGGATCATTCTCCAAGAAAAGCACAGTTTCTTCTATCCGCCTAGTCTTCTAACCGGCTAACATCCTTCTAATCTTCCACTAATGCTTTTTATCTCGTCCAATGCTTGAATTCATCCCTTTAAATTATCCATGAAATCCTCAACAAACTCCTTCTAAAGTGGATCAAATGTGTATAGATTTTCCCTCAAAAGGCGGACCTCGTAGATATGTTAATAGTGGGAAATGATTGGTATGAAAACCCCTCAAAGCATGTGGATTAATTTTGATCTATGCACCAAATCAATTATCTAATTCGTTCCTCGTGTTAAGAAGCCAACAACTAATTGTACAAGGGAACTCCAGCTATACTTTTTCCAATTTTTATTTTATAATCATTTGTACCTAAATGGCATGTTAATGGAAATGTAAATATAATTTTGGGAACTTCTATAGCTGATAAAAGATTAAATGAGCAGTATCTTATTGTCCAACATTCTCAATTCTGGGTGGGACTTCAATATCCCAAAATTTCTAGAAGACTTGAACTTCTTTTTTGTATCCTCTTCATCAAAATATATCCAATAAACGTTGTTTCCAAAGGTTATCCCCTCAGCTTCGCGTAGCTTTTTTACAATTGCATTTGCATCTGGCATAGTACCAATAAATGTGCCTCTTGGGCAAAGTAATGAAGAGGCATTTTCTAAGGTGTGGCGTGCACGTTCCTTAGTTGACCACGAGTAATGCAACGCAAATTGGCATCTATATATATCAAATGGTGCATCAAACCACAATGCCTTATCGATAGGAACCTCGTAACAGTTTGCACAAATAAGGCGGGCCGGGAATGAAAATATATTTTTCCTATGTATCTGGTCAGTCTCACCATTATATCGAGTTCTACAATCTTCTATTGATCCATCTGCAATATCAACACCAACATAGTACCCAATCCTTGCTTTATCCCATTTGATCAAATCACTTTCCTTTCCACAAGAAAGATCAAGAACAAAATCATCTAGACAAATAGAAAACTGAATCAACTGTCAATTGAGTGTAGCTTGGATGATTGTGAGAAATGATTGTTATCCTTCCCACCCGGGTTCAATTCTCATAATGACATGGATAAATCTCATAATGAGTATGTTGTAAATGATTTGAGCCTATATGTATTGGATTCTTAATTGAATAGCAGAGCAATTGCCAAACCACTACGCCAACAGATACTGCTATAGAAAGAAATATGCATGACATTCTAGAATACGCTCGTGATGATCATTATAAGAATAAGAGGAAGTTGAGGAGGATGATGAAGAACCCGTTAAATGCTTCGTCTTGGAAACATTACTGTTGATGAGGCTCCTCTTAGCTCGATGGACAGAGCTCCTCTGGGGAGTGTACATGGATCATGGGAAACCCATAGGAAAATCATTAGACACTACAATAAGGTTATTTACATATTCTTCTCTCACGAAACCCTCACGCAATGTCAACAGTCCTAATTTATTTTTGTCCTCTTAACAACGGTTCTGCAATATTGACACTACAGTATTAGCATCATCAAGCTCCTTATTAACAAGAACTTGAATACCTTATTTCTCCCATTTATCCCTGGCTTCTTGAAACACTCTAGCATGCACCCTAGATTTTGTGGCCTCTTCCTCCATAAGTCTTCGGATCTCTAATCCTCATAAGATTAGCACCCACTATGTTGATTGTTCTTCTAATTACAGTGTGTAAAAATATCAATTTCTTCTCTATTGTTCAAAATGCCCAACGACCTTAGATTTTCCATCTATTTGATCTGAGAAAATCAATTACTATAATAAAATAGTTGTTGGGAGAAGCTTGAAGAGGAAACACAACCCCTTCACCTACAAATTACGAGATTATCTTGATTCAACAACCAATCATTTATGTGTTGTTTCAATCCCTACAAACCCACAATTGAGTTTGTTGGAATCATTGTTAAGCAATGATAATGTTATCCCTGGTGTTCTAAACATTTTACCCCACACAAATCTGTCGCCTACAATGATTGTATAGATTGACCAAACATTTCCATGTAATCTCTAGAGAATCTATGTGTTCCCCAAATTGTACGTTGTATTAACTTTGCACAATGACCCACGTGGTAACCAAATATGTGTATACTTTGTATTAATAATTGCCAATGGGAAACATCAATAATTAGAAACTTTCATCATTATAAATTCTTTGAATGTGGGCATATACACAAGGATTAGGCGATATTTTCACGATGGGTTTGATTATATCATTGTTTATATCATTTAATTTTATTAAATGACATAAAAAAGTAGTAGAAATGGTATCCCCCGAGTTGAGGCTAGAAACTACACCAGGTAAGGCTTCTCAAGCCAAACTAAGGCATAACCAACACATTAACGCTCAAGTCAAGGTGCCAAATTTTGAAACTAGCCTACATTCTCTCATTTCCCACAGCCTGTCCCACCCTAGGAAGCGTACCCCTTCCATGCTCAACAGTCCTTCGGTTTCCTCACTTCCCTTCTGGGGCTCCAACAACATGCCGTAAAAAAGTTCTTTGAGCCTTGTAGCTATTTCCCAACAACCAGGGAAAAATTACCAGCAGTTCTCTCACCTAGAGAGAATTCCCACAGACCTGACAACCTGCTTCTTCAAATTACACACAAGCCTCACAACCTTATTCTTCAACTCATATTACCCAGGCTTACTGGTTACCAACAACTTCCCAAGCTCCCAAGTACAAATACGAATCAAGATGTCAAGGAGTGTACAAATGGCAAGAGTCTATGTGAGAAATGATAAGTAAATCCCCCAAAATGTACTAAGTTCTCACTTTTTATATGCATGTTCCCAACTTGACACTTGTCATTTTGGGAACTACATGGGCCTCACATGGTGATACATTCCTCCCCCTTTCAGAACTTTTTCAAGAGCCATATACAAGAAGTAGAAATGGTCACCCCCAAGTTGAGGCTAGAAACTACACCAGGGAAGGCTTCTCAAGCTAGACTAAGGTCTAACCAGCACATTAATACTCAGGTCAAGGTGTCAATTGTTGCAACTATTATGTTGATGTTTGAGTAGCATCGGATAGGTACTTCCACATAGTCATGTGTTTTGCATGTGGAAGTAGTCGAAAATATTCTAGTCTTGAGTTTACTTTAGTTAGAAGGAATTAATTAAAGTAAAATTGTCTTTATTAGTGAATTGAGTTATTTAAGGACATGCTTAGCATGCAACATGTAATCTAAATATTAAGTGGGTGTGATAAGTAATATGAATCATAGATCACTTTGAATATTAGAAATAGATTGTAACTCATGATTATAAAATCAAGGCTAGGAGAAGGAGGAAGATACTTGTGTTGAGGGATTTGACATGGTCTGAACTATTGACAAGAGGTCAAGGTCAAGAGACTTGGTGAGAGACCAAGGTAGGGACTTGTGTGAGATACACTTATGTGAGATACACTTGTGAGAGAGGCTTGGTGAGAGGCCAAGGTTGAGGATAGCAAAGAAGGAATTTTTCTAGTAAGGAGTGTAGGAACAAAGAATGACTTTTGCTTACACTAGAGTGAGGAGATCTCATTGGTTGGGTGAAGAGAATTAATCCAAGTATTGATGAGAGGTTTGGATCACAAAGGACCGTGATTCAATATCTTGGATAGGTAGAGAAGGAATTTCATCTAGATGTCATACAAGTCAAGGAGGAGAGAGAGCAGAAGCAGCCACAGGTGGGTTTCAGAGGACATAAGCCACAAGGAAGAGCATAGTCGTACAAAGTTTTACATACACATCCGTGGGTCTCGGAGGAGACAGTCGCAGATATTTGTGGGTTAGAGAAGTACAATTCATGGACATTTGTGGTTCAAAGAAGGGCAAGTCTCTAATGTATTGGAAAACGTGTCAATATAGGTTGTACAACAACACAAATGTTTCCAGTTTTGTCTACAATGTAAATTCTCTCAGTGGGCCATTATCCCTGTTACAAGAGCCCTAATTTGAACTTCATAAAAGAATCATTGGACTGGTTTTCCTTCCAGGGTTTTACCCAAAATTCTTGGTGTTCTTATGTGCTTGATTTGGTTTCCTTATGTATGCTTCTGCTGCATGTTTCATTGAGTAACATAGTTGTCCTTTAATTCAGGAAATATATTTTTCTTGGAATTAATTGTCGGGTGCTAGGTTGATGGAAATTTCAACATGGTATTAGATCATACCTAGGGTTGAAAGAATAATCTCAACATAGCCTACATTCTCTCAATTCCCACAACCTATCCCACCCAAGGAAGTGTGCCCCTTCTCTGCTCAATAATCCTTTGATTTCCCCACTTCCCTTCTAAGGCTTCAACAACAGGTCGAACATAAAGTCTCATATCCCTATAGTTATTTCCCAACAACCAAGGAACAATTCTCGGAAATTATCTCACCCAGAGAGAATTCCCGTAGGCCTGACAACTCGCTTCTTCAAAGTACACACAATCCTGAAAACCTACTTCTTCAACTCATATTACTCAAGATTAGTGGTTACCAAGAGCTTCCCAAGCTCATGTTTTTTTATCATGCTGGTCAAGGTAGTTACAAACCTTTAAAAAACATATTTTTTTTATCATGTTAGTCAAGGTAGTTAGAAACCTTTAAAAAAATATTTTTTTATCATGTGGTAAAGGTAGTTACAAACATTTAAAAAAACAGATTTTATCGGGTTGGTCAAACTAGGAAATCTCAATTCTACCAATCTCAGAATTAAGTGATACACCAAACAAGAAACAACTAAATGTAGGAGGGCACATTAGGAATCGATCCAAGGATTATTAATATGGTGTCAAAGCCCATACCATTGACCTATATGCCTAGATTCAAGGCTACAATTATCAAATTCATCAAATTTAATTATTTTTGGCAATTGATAAATCTCATGGCAACAAATGGAATGGAATTTTTTTTAAATATATTTTTTTAAATGAAATTTTTCTTCCCATCTTCAAGGCTACCGTTATCAAATTCATCTAATTTTTTTTTTCGATTGATAAATCTCACGGAAACAAATGGAATGTGATTTTTTTAATATAATTTTTTAATGAAATTAAATGAAATAAACAATAATTTACTTAAGCTCCCTTGGTCACCCCCAAGATGAGGATAGAAAATGCACCAGGGAAGGCTTCTCAAGCCAAACTAAGGTATATCCAGTACATTAACACTCAGGTCAGGGTTCCAAGTATTGCAACTAGCCTACATTCTCTCACTTTACATAGCATGTCCCACCCCAGGAAGTGTTCCCCTTCTCTGCTCAATAGTCCTTCGGTTTCCCCACTTCCTTTCTAGGGCTTCAACAATAGGTTGGACAGAAAGTCTCAGATCCTTGTAGATATTTCCCAGCAACCAGGGAACAATTCCTGACATTTCTCTCACCTAGAGAGAATACCCATAGGCATGACAACTCGCTTCTTCAAAGTACACACAAGCCTAACAACATGCTTCTTCAACTCATATTACCTAGGATTATTGGTTACCAACAAATTCACAAGCTCTCAAGTACAAATACGAATTAGGATGTCAAGGAGGGTACATATGGCAAGAGTCTAGGTGATAAATGATGAGTGAATCCCCCAAAATGTACTAATTTCTCACTTTTTATATGCATGTTCCCAACTTGACACTTTTCATGTTGGAAACTACATGGGCCCCACATGGTGATACGTTCCTCCCCCTTTAGGAACTTAGGATATATATGAATATATCCCATAAACTAGAATTTAGGAAATATTATTATAATATTTCATTGGATTAAGCCCCATTGGCTTAGCCCCTCTTCCTAGACCCTTAGACCCCTTTCCCTCTAGTGGTGTTTTATCCCCACATACTCTTTTGCATGCTTGGTCTTCAGCAGTGATGTATTTTTATTAATAATCTGGGTGTTATTACATATTACAATGATAGGCTCGCTAACCTTTTAGAATTTTGGGCTCTCCAACCTAATAACCACATAGACACTCTAGCCTCAAACATATTTACAATGGCACTATGGCTCGAAATGTCCTGGCTCACCAACCTATATGTACATTTACAATTGGGGTTCAGGCTAGGTGTATTACAAGACTAGTTGCTTGTCCCAAGTCCTTGGATGTTTTCTATTGTAACCTCTCAACAACTGCACCAGCATCCTTTTCACAACCTCATTTTGTCCATCAATATGAGGATGGAAAGCAGTGTAATACTTCAACTCAGTATCCATTCTTTCCCAAAGCATTTTCCAAAATATGCCCAAGAATCTGTTGTCCCAATCATATATGATGGAAGTTGGAAATATGAAATGTACCTAAACATGGATGAAGAATAGTTCAGTTTCTTCTCGTCTAGATATTTTCTTCCTACAGGGAATGAGCACATACATTTTTCTGAAGCACTCTACTACAATGAACAAGTAGTCATGGCCTCTACAAGTCATAGGAAAAACTCCAACAAAAGCCATTGAGATAGTCTCCCAAGGCCTACTTGGTATTGGCAATGGCATGTACAAGCCAAGTTTCCAATTGCTTGGCTTGCTAGTGTTGTAAAGAACACAACCTCTAACAAAATTTTCCACATGCCCTTGCATCTTCGGCCAATACACATACCATTGCAAATTCATCACTATCTTTGTCATGTCGAAATGCCCGACAACTCTAGAAGTGTGTGCCTCTCTCATCAACTAAACTCTTCTATCCTAAGGTATGCATAGTTTTTCCATCTCATATATTATCCCATCTTGGAGGTGGTATTTGTTTCCTTCCATAACAATGTCTTACCTCTCCTTTAGTTGCTTTCAAATTCCTCTAAATTCATCATCTCCCTCATAATCTTCACTTAGAATTTCATGAATGAAAGGATCAAGTTGCATTATCATTCCAACTACTGCTATCTTTTTCAGTGGTGATCGAGATGGAATGTATGCTACCATATTCGTGGCTCCTTTCTTGTACTTAATTAGTAAATGAAATTGTTGCAAGAAACCTAACCACTTGTAATGTCTCACCGGCTGCATATTGCTCTGACTCTATAGATACTGAAGGGGTTGATGATATGTGTGTATAATGGTCTCTTTTCCCAAGAGGTAATGCTTCCACTTATTCACTACTTGTACAATTGCAAAGAGCTCCTCATCATATGTGGGGTACTCAAGAACTTCTCAATGAAAAAACTCCAAATGGTAGCACACAGGCCTTCCACCTTGCATGAGCATTGCTCCTACTTCATACCCACTAGCATCCATATCTAGCTCAAAAGGTCACTCCAAATTTGGCATGGCTAAGACTAGAGCATTACTAATTTTCTTCTTCAAGTATTCAAATGCTCCTTTTTTTGTGGTACCCCAATGAAATATCTTTCCTTTGGTGGTCAAGGCATGCAATGGTACTGCTATTGTAGATAAGTTTACAATGAATTTCCTCAAATATTGATCAGTTGCTCTCATAAAAAGCCTAACCTCTGGTATGTTGGTGGGAATAGGCCATTGGGTGATGGTTGCAATCTTCTTCGGACATACCCTCAACTCTCCTTCCAATCATGTGTCCAAGATATATCAAGTCTTTCCAAATTCACATTTCCCCAAGTTGGTAATCAACTTATTCTTCCTCAAAGTCTCTAGTACCTGAGTCACATGTGAGAAGTGTTCTTTCCAATTATTTATAAAGATTAACTTATGTCATCCAGATATACTATTACAAAAGATTCAATGAAGGGGAGAAGAAAAGCATTCATTAGTCTCATAAACATTGTAGGTTTATTGCATAATTCAACGGGCATTACTAACCACTCATACAAACCTTGTCTTCCTTTGAACATTCTCTTCCACACATATTTTTCTTTGATCCTCACTTGGTGGTAACTTGACTTGAGGTCCATCTTAGTGAAGAATTTGACTTGTTGCAGTTGATCCAACAAGTCATCAATCCTTGGCAAAGGATATCTATCCTTGATGGTAATCTTATTCAGGGCATGGTAGTTAATGCACATTCTCTAACTTCCATCTTCCTTTGGTGCCATGATGATGGGTGAGCCACATGTTGATGTACTAGTTATGATGACCCATTGATCCAACAATTGGTGTAGTTGCTTCTTTACCTCATCTACTTCAATGATGAACTACCTATACAGTCCAATATTAGGTAGTGGTGACCCTAGCAATAATTTAATCTTGTGTTCAACCACCTGCTTGGATGGTAGTCCCTAAGGCTATTGAAACACTTCCATGTAGGCTTCAATCATTTGTTTTAGTTGTGGGCGATGCTCGCCACTACATCCTTCCAAGGATGCCTTCATATCCTACTCATTTCCTTCTCTTTACTGCTTTCCTTCTCTCAAGAACAATAAGAAAAACTTATTTGTATTTCCCATGATCCTTTTGGCCTGATAAGCATTGATAAGAGAGAGATTAGCTTTGTCCTTGTGTGCATTTATGGCATACTCTTTTCCATCCTTGAATAGTATGTATTGGTTATCTCTCCTTCGGAAAATGGCATCCCTCACGTACAAATATGGTCTTCCCAAGATGACTCCACATATGTCTAGAGGAACCACATCTGCAACTACTTCATCAGCAAAGTTTTGATTGATGGAAAACCTAAATTTTCACTGCTTGATCACTTTCAATTCCACATCTTTCCTTACCCATCCCAAGGGGTATGGATGTGGATTTTCTTGTGTCTCTATCCCAAGCCTCTCAACCAATTCCACAGAGATCAAATTGGATTATGAACCGGGATCAAACAAACAATCCACCTTGCTTTGCACCATGTGGATTTTAATGCATATTGGTGTAATTAATCTTCCCTTCTGGGTCTAAGGTGTTATCCACCCATTCCTCAACATCCACTAATGCCAATGATTTCTTCTTCTTTTTCTAAAAATATTTGGGGCACTTCTCTGGGTACAATTTCCAAAAATTATCTTTAGTGTGTTCCTTTTGACCACATCCTTTACATTGTTGGGTGGAAGATGTGTCTTCTTCTATTGTTGTCACAATATTCTTCTCATTCCACTTCTTCTTGTTTTTCTTTTTTTTCTTTTTCTCTTGTTGTTCTACTTGTTTGGGCATACTTGTTTGTTGTTTCTACTTGTCTCCCTTGAGGTATTGTGCTTGAATATTGGCCTCATCAATCATATTTGGTTTAAATAGCATCATTTGTCTACGAATATGAGGTAACAATGCCCCAAAATAATTAACTAATATGTATGGACTTTTGAGAGAGACTCTCATTTGAATTTATCTCTTCCTAACCTTTGTCGTGAACTCGTGCACTGATTGTCCTTGTCTCTACTTGAAGTAATGTCATACTATTTGTTAGTGTTCCTCGTATCCTATTGGGTAAGACCGGAATTTGATCATGTCCTTGAACACCTCCTAATAATTCATTTGCAGCTCATTTCCTAGTTCTCTTCTTACTGCATCATTCTCCCACCATGCCAAAGCATGGTCTTCAAGCTTCAATCAAGAAAAATAAATATTTTTTTTCCAATTACTTCATGCACACTAAAGTATACTTCCATCTATTGTAGTCATTGGTTCAACCTCATAACATCTACTCCCCCAACATGTGGATTAATGTACACCTTGGCCTCCACACAGAAAGTTGTTAATGTTTTATGCTGATATTATAATTCTTTGCATTTCATAAGATAAGAGCATAATAAGAGTAAGATCACTGAGAAATACACATCCACAATAGACACAACATTTATCCTGGGAAACCCTCTAGGGGAAGAAAACCCAGCAAAAACTTCCTTATCATAAATAGCTTATC
>ML799962.1:155918-189318 GCA_009831015.1 Picea engelmannii | reverse complement strand
ATAATAAAAATAATAATAATGACATGATTAATCCTCAATGGGGATTTAATCCAATAATAATAATAACATGATTAATCCACAATGGGGATTTAATCCAATAACAAAATAATAAGAATGCCCTTCGCAGTTACATTATTTCAACAAAAGTTACATGTGTCTTATTGCAGCTACATTATTCAATATTTGGCTCAGTATTATGCTCTGCCTCTAGCTTATTTTCTTCTCTCACGGGTTATCCATGACAAGTCTTTGTTAAAGGTGTTTCCCTACATTAAACTACCAACAATTGTGACACCATTGTTGTCAATGTGGCCAAAATCTACTCAAATCGATCCAACCTAACCTTGGGATCTTCTTCTTCATTTTCTTCATAATGCTCCCCTACCATAAATGGTGCTCTACTTCACATTAACCCTAGCAAAAAATCTTTCCCACTTCTTTTGTATAAACTGATGGAACTTACCATACAGGTCTCACTTGGTGCATTCGAACTTCTTCTCTGATACCATCTAATCTGTAAATTTAATTCTTATATCCTTTTCGTCTCACCAGCACGGAAACCTTTGCAAAACAACTATAATTTCATCTCTCTTTGGATGATGGAAAACTCAACCAGCCAAGCCACAAGTCAATTTGTCCCAAAGTCAAGTCGATCAACCACCCGGAAGTCTATTCGGGTAAATGAAGTCTGACCCACCAAAATGGGATTCTAGTTGACCACCTGGAGGTCAATATGACTAGATGAAGTTCAACCAACCAAAATGGGAGACCAGTCAACCACCCGAAAGTCGAGTTGACTAAATGGGGTCTCAACAACCAAGGTGGGAGTCCATTCGCCTAATGTTAGGATAATCGACCAAATGTAGTAACATGGTTGGATCGAGGGGAATTTGAGTCATATGCAGGTAAATTCGACAAAACAATGAAAAAAAAAAATCCGGAGAAACGAGTTGACCAACTGTTAAAGACAAATATCTAGAGGGAGAATTTAATGTTCAACAACAAAGAAAACATCCAAAGGGGAAATTTTGGTAACCCACAACAAATTAAACCATCTTGAAGGCAGATGGGGTAACCAACATCCGATAAAAATGATTGGGCGGTGAATTTGGTAGCGGGTGAAGACAATAAACGTGTATATGGTTCTTGGGTAAATAATAAATGTTTGGAAAGCACTAGATTTCAAAGTATAATTTGTATATGACTTTTGGGCAAATGAAAACGCCCCAACAACATCGGGAACGTGCAGATACACAACCTACATACAAAGTGTAGACACCATCTAGCAGTGAAATTGACTCTGGGAATGAGATAAAATCCCCAATGACTCTTAAAACTAAATTATCAACCCCCAAATAAATAACAATGGTTCAGGAAGGAGGGTCGACGATTTCCAACTTCAGAATGAATGTACGGGCATAGTTAAAGAATGGTTGGTATGGATTATTGGCTCATGGGAACCGTATCAAAGGAAGAGTTAGATCGAATCACAACTGGCATGGATTTCTCCTTACGAAGAAATACACAAAAAACCATTAATTACAGTTCACGCCATTTATCATTAAATTACAGTGCAAACATTCCCTCCCCTAGACAACGAAACAAAAATACAACAAACACACACACATAACTCAAAATTTACCCTGGAAACCCAAAATGGGAAAACCAACATTCTTTTGGCTTCAGTTGGGCTCTTTATGATTCAACAATGGAAAATTTATATGCTCTTTATTTCATCTCTATGCTCCTCAATGGCATCTGGGTAGCCTCTTTACATCATTCATAGCCAACTCTTATCATGGGGAAACATGATATAGGAGATTGGATTGACTGGGAGGATAAATGGAAGGTCAGGTGTCCCCAACACTTCAACTTCTCTCCAGTTTGTTTCTCCTCATTCTTTTTGTTTGGTCTTCTTTTCTCTTAGTGGAAAATATCTCATGAACATTTCACATTTTTCTAATACATTATTTCTTTATGTAAAATAATACAATGCCCGACTTCACATCTCATTTGACTTAGACTACATTGAATACAAAAGTGGACATCAATTGTGATGGCATGGGGCCCTTCACGCCAACAATTTGATCTCCTTCATCGTTCATAGCCTTAAACATCCCATGTTGATCATCCTAGATCTTGTGTCAATAGCCCATTGCTCTTGTCAGATCCAATTCAGATCATTTATAGTAGAGTATAAATCACTTTGAGCTACAAAACCAAATTTTCACTTACCCTCAAGATATTAGAAGTTGTGTCAATAAGTGCATGGTTATCTTTGTTCCATTTTGCAACATGCCTTCAAATTGTGGAAAAATTAATGTATCAAAAGATGATTATGGTGTCAAATGGTGGAAACTATATCTTTTAAGAAAAAGGGTTGTGTCATATTAAAATTTAGCATTAATTTGTGATTGACAAATTTATGTCAAACAAGAGAGAGTTAGTTACTTCACAAAATCTTTGCAGGTTCTTACACAAGCTTAGTAAATGGAGAATAAACAACATGATTGTAAAGCAAGGCCCCTTGACAACCCTCTATTACCTTATAGTGGGATGGAAAATTGAAGATATAAGTAGTTAGGAAAACAATGAATTCAAGGGAGAAAAATGTATAAGATAACAATTGCCACCTCATTCATTGATATGGGTGATAGTCTCCATGTCATCATCAATGCATCTAGATACACCTACAACTCTTGTTGTGATATGAAATTCTTTGAAATTAATATCTTGATAACATAACAAATAACACTCTATCATGTACAAAGGCTTTCATGATTGCATTCCTTCAAAAATACCCTAACCAAATTCATGGAATCCTATTTTTACACTTCTATTGTTGCTTTTGGCCATATATGTGTATCTCTCATGGCCAAGTAATGGACAACACACTAAGGTAGGTAACAATTTTTGTGTGTTGTTTTTCACTTTCACTTTTCCATCTAGACTATGATTAATATTATATATTAGTGTTGGTATATTCAAAAAGTTATATTTTGCATTCAACAACTTTTTAACAACTTTTGTATCCATAAATATAAAGCCTCTCGACCCCATGAATTAAAGAATATTTTAATATGTGTCTAGGGAAAAAAAAAACAATAGTCAATGGTGGTTTGTTTAATCAATAAAAAATGGGCCATTGTTAAATCCCACAAGAATTCAAGTCTCTCTAAAGAAGATTCCTCTTTTAGGATTTTATTGAATAAAAACTTATGGTTACTCATCTAGTGATATTCTTGATGGGGTCTAGAGTGCTCCCATAGCATGATCCATATATTGAGGGATAAGATCTGAAAAGATTGAATGACAAGAGAGGGGGAGAGAAAACATGCAAATCTGCCATGAAATTAATCAAGGACCTCAACATAGTTGGCTAGGACTCTAAGATGTGGTTATGGAACTCTAGCTACTCAAACCAGAGTGTTGCATTCTAATTTCTTCAAAATTGACAAAAATTTGCAAGTATTCTTCCCACGTATTTTCTTCATGCTCCCATGTAGCATATTTAGGACCGTAGCAGGTCCATTGAACCTTTACCAGACCTATGGCTTTTTTCTTGGGCACTTTGACTTTCTAGTCCAGGATGTGTACTGGTTCCACCCACAAATCTCCTTCGCACTCCACCTAGATCACATTCCAATCAATTATATGGTTAGGGTCAAGTAGATATTTATTTAATAATGACACATGAAATACATTATGCACTCTCATGGATGCAGACATTGCTAACATGTATGCAACTGGCCCTATCTTTTCTAATATTTCAAATGGTCTACAATATCTTGCTGCCAACTTTGGGAAACTTCCTAATATTAGCAAACTTCTTTTCACCTTCACTTTTAAGAACACATGTTATCCCAATTTAAAATATCTAAACACTTTATTCTTGCTGCATAACTTGTATGCATGTCATGGGCAACCTTTAAATTATGCTTGATCTTTGTCATCTACTCTTCCATTTCTTTTAACAAATATGACCCAACAATTGTTATGCTTATGTGATTATCCCAAATCATTGGCGTATTAGATTTCCTACCATACAATGCTTCAAATGGGCTCAGTTTTAATGAGGCTTGATACCCATTATTATAGGAAAATTCTACTAAATAAATATAAACTTCTCATTTTGATGATTGTTCCATCACATACATTCTAAGCATGTCCTCAATTATTCTATTAGTCCTCTTTGTTTTCCCATCTGACTCTGGGTGATACGTTGTACTAAGATTTTGATTTGTCCCAAATCCCTTGAACAAACCCTTCCAAAAATTGGAAGTGACCTTTGGGTCTCTATCTGAAACTATTTGCTTAGGCACTTCATGTAGCCTGACAACTTCCTTCATGTAGATTTCTGCAATATATGTTTCCTTGTGTGTAGTCTTTACTGGAATAAAATGTGATGCCTTAGTCAATTTATCCACCACCACCACCATGGGATCATGTTGCTTCATTGCTATGGGTGGCTTTGTAATAAAATCAATTGTAACTACTTCCCACTTCCATTCTGAAATGGGTAATGGCTACAATAACCTAGTTGGATGCCTATGCTCTATCTTCACTTTATGGCATTCTAGACATCCGGTTATGTAATTAGCCACTTCTTTCTTCATTTTCAGTCAAAAATATTGGCTTCTCATTGTTGCAATTGTATTATGACATCATGGGTGCCTGACATATGGCACATTATGCATTTTCTTCAAAAATGTATTTTTCAGTTCATTGGAATTCGACACATATAGTTTTCCTTTGTACATGAGAACTCCATCTTCTTTCATCTCATAATAATTAAAAAATTTCTGAGAATTACCTTGTTTTTATGTTTCTTTTACTTTTAGATATTGTTCATCTGAATTTCTTGATGCAATAATTTTATCTTTCATATCAATGGTGTACATGCTAATGGTTGCAATATGCACTTCATGAGCTCTCCTGTTGAGTGCATCGGCCACTTGATTTTCCTTGCCTTTTATATGCTTAATTTCAAAGTCATACTCACTTATAAATTTCATCCATCCAGTTTTCCTGGCATTTAATGTTGGTTGTCTAAACAAATGTTTTAGACCACAGTGGTCTGTCCTTAGCTCAAATTTCCTCCCCATGAGGTAATGTCTCCACATTTTTAATGCATGAACAATTGTTGCTAATTATAGATCATGGGTAGCATAATTCCTTTCATTCTCTTTTAATTTTCAAGATTCATAGCATACCACATGATCTTTTTAACCGAGGACTCCACCGAGCCCTTCCTTGCATGCATTAGTGCACACAAAAAAATATTCATCTGGATCTGCAATCTTCAAGATCGGTGCACTTGTCAACATGTCTTTCAATTGTTGAGAGCTTTCTTCACACTTGGAATTCCATTCAAGCTTCACTCCCTTCTTTTGCAAAGAAGTGATTGGGATTGCAATCTTTGAAAACCCCTTTATGAATCTTCGGTAATAACCAGAAATACCCATGAACGGTCTAACCTATGTGGCATTTCTTGGATTTGGCCATCCTCTAATGGCCTTTGTCTTCTCAGGATCAATTGTTATCCCTTATACTAAAATTATAATCCCTAAGTAGTGAATCTTGTTTTGATAAAATATGCACTTACTTAGCTTAGCATATAGTTTGTTTTCTCTCAAAACTTGCAATACCATTCTTAAATTTTGTTCATGTTCCTATTCGGACTTAGAGAAAATGAGTATATCATCTAGGAACACAATTAAACAAATTTCCAAGTATTCCTTGAACACTCCATTCATAAGGCACATAAAAACAATTGGGGCATTTTAAAGTCCAAATGACACTACCGTGAATTCATAATCCTCGTATCTTGTCATGAATGCTTTCTTGTTGATGTCTTCTTCCTTTATCCTCACTTGATGATAACCTTATCTCAAGTCAATCTTCGAAAATATTATTGCACCTTTCAACTGATCAAATAGATCATCAATCCTTGGCAAAGGATATTTGTTCTTTATGGTGACCTTATTTAGCTATTTGAAATCAATACACAACCTTAAGTTTCCATCTTTCTTATTTACAAAAAGAACCAGGGCTCCCCAAGGTGACACACTTGGGTGTATGTATCCCTTCTTTAACAATTCTTCAAGATCAAACTGCAACTCTTTCAACTCTGGTGTGTCCATTCTGTAATGTGTCTTGGACACTGGGGAAGCTCTTAGCACTAAATCAATAGAGAAATCAATGTCTCTCTTTGATGGCAATCCTGGGATCTCCATAAAAACATCTTCAAAATCCATCAAGACTGGATGGTCTTTAATTCTTTCCCCTTTATCTTTGGTTTCCTATTCCATATGGGCTACAAAAATCTGACATCCCTTCCTGAAACTCTTTTTCAACTGCATAGTCGAAATCTCTCTAATGGATACATCTCTTGGAATGCCTTGAATATTTCCTTGCTTCCCTTCTTCATCAAGACATGTAATTGTCTTGTTGTAACGATCTAGGACATCATGGTGTTTTTCCAACTAATCCATGCCAATTAAACAATCATATGAAACCAAAGATATAATGTTCACATCTACCTTTGTATTGATTCCATTCATGTCTATCGAACAATATTTAACTAGTTCATTGATTTTCCTCTTAGCTTCTGTAGATAACTTAACTAACCAAGAATATGTATGCTTACTCCTTTGTAAGTGAAATATTTCAACAATGTTATAGTTTATGTAACTATGGATAGCTCCAAAACAGTTAAAATTTATATGGGTTGGTTATCAATCTTAACTTCCACTTCAATAATGGGGAATTGATATTTTGATTGCTTGTTGTCTAAGGCTGCACAAATCCTTGATATGTTTCCTCCCATGTCTTCCATTGTTTCATCCTCCAAAGGTTGTGGAAAGTCCTCATTATTTATCCTTTGTGAAGAAAGTCTCTATATAAGGGATTTCCCTCACATCCCCAACATTTCACATGACGCTACCTCAACCTTTTCCCAAATGAATCTGCAGTCTTGTGCTCATTTTTGGATGACTGGCCTTACTAATTTGCTTGGGAGTTGTCCTTAAAATATGGTGTATTGACACCTTTCTTCCTTTGATCCTTTTTCCCTTTCATCTTATCATTCCAATCTTTTTGGAAAAATGGCCTTCCTCTACTCTACTCATAAAGATGTTTTTCTCTCCTTATGGCTTCCCCCAAAGTCTTGGGGTTATCATATTGTATCTTGTCACTGTAGAAATAGGGTAACCCACTTAGAAACCTTTCAATGGATTTTGACATTCTCGTCCTTTATGAAGTCAACATACTTCAACAATTCAAAGAACCTCTTCTCATATTCGTCCATTGTCATGCTTCCCAACTTGAGTTCAAAGAACTATTTCATCTTCCTTTCATAATAATGCTTAGAAAAATATTTCTCTTGGAAATATCTTTTGAACTACCTCCATGAGTTCATCTTCTCATTAAGGTGCTTGTCTTTCTTAAGTTGATCCCACCACATAGTTTTCTTTCCTTTCAAGTGGTACGTGGAAATTCTAGCTTCTACCAAGGAGGGGTAATCATGCAGTTGGAGATATTTATTCATTTCTAACAACCAAGCCTCAACGTATTCTCCTTTACTGTGCTCACCATTAAAATTTGGTGGCTTGATCTTCTTGATTTCACCTTGTAAGATATCTGCATCAGGGCTTCTCCTTTGCCTCCAAACATGAGACACACTTGGTTTGCTCCTTGGCCCTAAAATTGCATGAGTTCTTCTAATGGATTTCCTTGTAGAATGATGGCATCTTCTCATGCTTCTTGACTTCCTGTCATTACCATGGTCATCCCTTTTTCTTTGGGATCTAAATACTAACACTTGTATAACACTAGTTGCTTGCTTGGTGCCAGAGTCTTTGTTGAATTTCTTATGCAACAAATTTAAGCTCTCAATTATCTCTTCTTGATCCTTTTTAATCATTTCATTTTCATCTATATAGATATGCACTTCCCTATGTAGGCTTCTCATAGTTACAATCTCTTGCCTGTATATTCTTCCATTGGACTCTATCTCAACATTTCCCATGCTGACATGAAGACCTATGATCTCTTCTTCATGGATGTGAGATCCCTAAGAATCTTCCATAACTTCATTCCTCATATAAGAACCAAATTTTCTTTCATGTATCTTTAATTATACAAGAAATGTGCATGTAATAATTATTGTTAGAACATGCATACATAAAACATTTCATCAATTAGCTTAGAGGTTAATTCTTCATCAATTTATGAAGGACACAATGCACCAATTCAAATTTTGATTCCTTGGATGCATTCCCATATGAAACATATTTCCAATGGTTGTACTCATGCCTCAATCTGAGTTCTAAGCGAAAAGTTACAACATTCATAAGTTGTAATTTCCCACTCATTTACTGCTACAAAAATATATTTATTACTTTTTGAGAAATTTTAGTGCCCGAATAAAAAATTTGGGCTGAAAAATTTCTTCTACTCCTCAATACCTTTCCAATGACTATTTGTTTTTTCAAATCCAAGCTCCGTGCTGAAAGTTATGGTCCGAAGAAGTTTAGGTTGTTTTACCCAATTTACCCTTGTATGCTACAAGTGACTTATTTTTCTTCCTGCACATTTTTACATACCCAAATCCTAAATATAGCACCATTTTTGTCTTCTATGGATCATAATATTTCAATAGACCGCTCTTGTGCTCCAAACGGACCTCTGAACAAGGAGTTATTCCCTCTGGAAGTAATCTGGTGCAAAAAAATTACCCTTATTGTTTTGGTTGTAACTTTCTCATACAAGATATGTTTTGCACCCAAAGTAGCTCATTGGATATCTCTCTCTGAGTTATTTTATTTGAGCTACAGAGACAAATTTTAATTTGGTACAGTCTATACAATCTCTTCTCGTGGGTTTTGATTGGCTAAAAATGTCATTTAGGGCCTCAAAATCGCCTTGCAAGTTAATGACCTTCAAAAATATGAAAAATTCAAAAATTTTCATATAAAATAGACTCTTTTTTGTTGCGTTTTAAATCTGAGTCGTCGATCTCAAATCACATGGAATATTAGTTGTTGATCCCCGCTCCATCGACGATTATTCGATCGTCGATTCTCACTGCCCAACCAAACTTGTCTACAAACCTCCCTGATGCCTAATCATTGGAAATCAATTGTCGTTCATTTATCTTGGAAAACAATTGCAATAAATTGTTAAACCAACCGACTCGACCATCGGCCATCGTCCATCAGTGATCCCCATTGACTGTCAAAAACAATTCCTCAATTTGGTCGACCCAACCATCAGTCATCTGCCACTTCTGGGATGATGTGCCAAATGTTGACTTAGCATGACACGTCATCCTAAGGTGTTAACTTGGTTGAAGTGGCACAACACATGTATGTTGACATGGCATGACCCCTAGATGTTAACGTGGCATGACACGCCAGCACCCTCTATCCTTAATCATCCATCGGTCGTTTCTCTTGGATGACTCAAACACCTCGTTGAATCAGCCGACACCCAACTATCGATCCATAATCCATTGACAAATTCTCTTGTTCAATAGAGACAATTCATTGAATAGGTCGACACCTGACCATTGGCCCATCATCCATCAGTGATTTCCTTTGGCCAAATGGACACCTCGCTGAATCGGTTGATGCCCAACCATCAACTCATCAGCCATCGATGATTCTTGTTGGCAACCAACCACTTTTCCAATCTGGTCGACCCGACCATCGGTCATCGGTCATTGGTGAATAAAACACTTCACCAATCTATCCAACCTGACCATCGGTCGTAAGTGAATTTCATTGGAAATCTCCAACACTTAGAAATTTTGATTAAAACTCTGATTAATCTGGGTCATCGATCTCCCAACCAAGGTAATCTGGATCATCGATCAGCTCCAGCTTCCCAACCTTAAAAAACTTATCCAGACTGTCGATTTGTCTCCACTTCGTAAACCTCTAAATTGAATCATGGTCGTTGATCGACCTCAACCTCCCAACAGTTGAAAATGAATCCACGTCGTTGATCTACTCAACCTTTCAAACGACCAAAACCTTATGAATTTTTAAATTTATTAAAGTGAATATGGGTTGTTGATCTCGAGATCAAACACGATCTCGACCGTCGATTCACCAAACTTTCTACAACTCTATAGCTTCCATTAAAACATGAAAATCGACCATTCCAAGTCGAATTTAACTCTGCAATTTTGCAAATTGGCTCCATTGAACCTCCTAAATAGTTATGAGTCCTTTAAACTTGAATTGTTCTCACGAATTTGAGGATTTTGCTCTAATTTTTCTCTATTTTTCCCCATATATGTAACAACAAATTTGCCCAATTCACATTCGTCTTGGCCCATACAAGCCCGATGTTTGAACCTGAGGCTCTAATACCATAATGTAATGTCCCCCAACCCAATTGAGGAACATTAAAGTGCAGAATACTCATAAAAATTAGAAGTTATGCTAACTAATTGATTTCATGTAGGTTAGCAGCTATGAATTACAACAAGATTTAGATATTTTTTGCTACCATTAATTAAATGCATCTACGTCATTCTAAAAATGACATGAATGCAGCTTGAAATAACTCAACACAAAAATATATAATCTTGTTCAACAAAAAAGTTAGAACACAACAATTTAACTCATAAACACAAGACAATAGCAGATAAACACTTATATTTTATAAACAGTTGTGCAACCAGCTTCTTAGGATGGACGTTCCACCCAACCATAGAATTTTTGTTCCAAATCTCAACAACAATTCATCCCCGAGTTAGGGATAACAATCCACAAAAGAGGGTGGTCTCTTGTTGTCCACTCACAACTCAGAAATCCCACAACGCACTGATATTCTCCTACAACCATCTCGATTTTCCACCAACTCTCTTCCTCTCGACCTGCCCAACCCAAGGAATGTACTCCTTCATTGATCTCAGTCCCTTAGGTGTCCCATTCATTTATCAATGTCTCTCTGGCACAGGTAACCAGGATTCTCTCTGTTGGGAACTCAAGGGAACTCGTTGCTAGGAAAACTACCAACAAAAACAATAGCAAACACTTGTTGTTACAGTGTAACTCACACAGGTGTTCACTCTTCATGCCTGACAACCTGGCTCTTCAATCTTTAGCTCCAAAATGCTACAAAAATACTCTAGCATGTTATAGAATTCTCCCTCCATGGTTTCTCTAGCTCCAAGCTCTCTTTATTTTTCTCCACTTGTTGCTCATGTGGAAACATTGCCTCTTCCCAAAATTGTTGTATCCTCACATACAAATTTCCTCTCCTTTGGCTTGTTTGTTTAACTCACACACTTCCCCAAGATGATTATACCCAACCCTCGTGCTTCCAATAACTATAGGATGTGACTTATCACACCCACCCTCTTACATGCATTCAATGATTGGATTTGGGAACACTCAATTAGAAGATAGAGTTTTATACATAATGAAATTCATCAATGTGAGTGGAATTAATAGACATGGGTATTTCCCCCTTGGACCCCTCTTGGTCATTCTCCTAGACCCTCCCTTCTCTTGTGGATTAATTCATCCCCCATCTATGTCCATATCCCCTTAGTAGTTGGCATCACATTTCATTATTAAAACTTAGAGATACATTTCGCATATACATCACTTTGGTCGTAGCCACACATTATATCAACATTAAGCATTAATTAAAATAGGGATTATAGTGGGGATGTTATATTACCTTTTTATAAGGTGTCTTTTTGACAAAGTCAAATTTGATTAGGTTTGACTTCGTCAATTACATATATGTCAAGTTCCCTTTTACATAAAAATATGAATTTATGACTTACACATCCAAACTTATACTATAATCCCCCCTAAGATTCAGATCAATCCTCCCCCCCTTAGAAAATGATGGTCCCCATCATTTCACCCATGCTAAAAAAAAGAGACCCCATTATGTTCATCATACCCTCATGATTACAATGTGTTGAGTGCCAATGAAAAGAAGGGCTTTGTGTGGTTAACCCATAATCGTGTTTGTGGATGACCCATAACTAGGTTGGCAATGGAAAGATTTGTGTTGATGTCAATTACAATTTATGGGGTATTTTACATGGGTAAAAAATTACAATAGGATTTAATAAATCCAAAAAATAAAAATTGAAATGAAAAAAACCATATTTTTCTTGCGGCATACCTCTAGCTACAATTTTGTTCATATCTTTTTATACAAATGATGAAATCAAATTCTGTTGAAGACCCATTTGAGGTATCGAAGAGATATTTCCATTTATATAAGATAATTTCTCTATTGTATCATGTGGAGTGATAAAAATCTTCCTAAAACTCAAGGGACGTACTATCGCATTGTTTTACAGACCTTTGGTACTCCAATCAATCATATCACACAAAATAGGAAACGAAATGAAATTCCATAAATAAAACCCATTTGAGCAATAGAGAATAATTTAAAATGAGTTATAGTACACCCTCTGAAATGTTTCGTAGAGGTCGTGGCACCTGCATAAAGTTTGTAGAATATAGTTTCCCTATATTTCATCCATTATTGTGCTCCTATGGCGGCCATACAATTGTGGCTAAGATGAGAAAGGGATGGAATGAGATCGCCCAAGATTCCAGATGTTGCATGTATATTTTTAAGCTGTAAAATGGTTGCATGAATCTGCAATAATGTTCAATATGAGAGAACCGAGTGTAGAGGGCCACAAAGGATGTTAAGGGTTTGTAGAGAAGAATGGGTTGTTGTAAAGGCCATAGAACCTCCATGAGTAGCATGGAAACCTTGCAAAATTTCTGAAAATGTTGCAGACCAATAGATGTAGGGAATCCATCTAAGGATTCTCCTACAATGGTAAACGAAGTTCTGAGGGAATAAAAACCATGTAATGCCTATGGACCTACTGTGATACTTACAATGTATGTCCCAACAAATGGACTCTGAGAGTGCCAAAAGGAGGTTGGATATTGTTGTAAATATTTGAACCTAAAATATGCTTCAAACCCTTGTTCCCATGGAGTAGTAACCCACTCTGATACCCATAATATAGATCTTAAGGGCTAAGATCTGAAAGGCTTGAATGTCAAGAGAGGAGGAGAGAAAACATGCAAATATTCCATGAAATTAATCACAAGAACATTGATGAAAGTCCATGAATTGAATACACCACAAAAAAAATGAGAAAGATAGAGATTTGGAGAAGAAGGATTCCATTAAGAAGAACCATTACATGCAATTAGGCTAATTTTGGGACATCTCCTTCCCACAATTCACTCTCTTCCTATTGCCTTTTTATAAAGAGTCTTTTTTACAAAGTCAATTTGATTAGGTTTGACTTCGTCAATTACATATCTATCAAATTTTATTTTACATAAAGATATGAATTTATGACTTATACATCCGAACTTGGACTATAATCCCCCTAAGATTCGAATCATAACATTATTGTCCTTTTAGATGCATCATCCTTGAAACTCATCCTATAATGTTTTAGTGTTGTTTCTCATTAAATACTTATATTCCCTTTCATAATATATTTAATTTTAAATATATTTACGTCGAAAGGCGTACACCTATTGACAATGGGCACATTTAATAGGTTTTTAGTGCTTAATCAGTTTTGTATGGACAAGATTAAATATTGATGGAATATTCTTAGCCGTCCCAATAAATCAATGGTTGTGATTTCAACCACTAACTTCCTCACAATTATAAAGGCATTTGTTTACATGTTTATTTTTTTACTTTTACTTGATCATATTTAAAATTTACTATGGTGGCTAGCTGATTGCCACGTCTAAGTGATTAACAAAGATTAAGGTTTTGTTACAAAGTGGAGAGATGTGAATCTGTGTTTCATTTTCTAAACCAACCAAAACCTTTCGGCATTCACCAACCACGAGTTTGCAAATGTGCTAGTATATCTTCATATCTTCATCTTACATAAGGGATTCAATCACTTAATATAGTATGGTTGTTTTGTACACTATTTCTTCCATTTACATTTATTATATTATATTAGTCATATAACTTTTCGTTTCCTTGTATTCTTCTTTTATGTCCTAGCTTATTGTATCTCACTAGTGTTTTTCATTATTACAATCTCAAATTTCTTATATGAATTTCTTCGAAAATTGTCTTACCAGATTATAAAAAGAAGATGGTGTATTTAAGGTGAGTTTATTCTCCATTTGCCAAGTGTAATAAGTTTGTACATAATATTGTAATTTTTTCCAGGTTCGACATAGATATATCCATCACACTTATGCACTAAAGCTTCCATGATAGGAGCCTTTTCCTTAAAAGGTGTAGGTATTAGGTAAAAGGTGTAGGTTTAAGTTGTGGTTTTTATTTTGTTTTGGCTGATGGAATACTTGCATAGAGTTTGAAAGCTTAAGGAGAAGTATACTAAGATTTTTTTCAATAATCTTTCAAGCGCAGATTCTAGAGGTTTTTCAATATATTTGGCGCGATTCACCAAGTTCGAGTTAATTGCCCTCCATTTTCATATATACAAGGGTTTCCCGTTAGATGCATAGCCACTAGGATATTTAAAGTTTATTACAAGGAGGATTTAAAATTTAAATTTAGCCTTGTCGGGGAGTTTAGTTCGTTGGCTGGTCGTTGTCAAGATTTTGGGCCTATCTCACGAGGTCGTGGGTTCAATTCTTTGGGTTTAGTTGATGGATTGACAATACTAATACTTCACACATCATCACTATTTTTTTTTTTTATTTTATCAATTTTATATACAAAAAAATTTAAGATAATCTTTTTAATATATAAAATTGATAAATTAAAGATAAATTAGATAATTTTATATATATTAAAAGATAAGAAAATTGGTTTTAATCACTATAATGTTTATTTTCTTATATTTTTTAATAAAAAATTTAAAAATTATAATATTCAAAATTATTCACTTGGTTTTAAACTTTAATTATTATAATTTTTATTTTCTTATTTCTTTTTAATAAAATTTAAAATATATATAATATTTTATATCTTTTTAATATATAAAATTGATAAATTAAAGATAAAAAAAAAATAATAATTTATCAATTTTATATACTAAAAAAAATTAAGATAATCTTTTTAATATATAAAATTCATAAATTAAAGATAAATTAGATAATTTTATATATATTAAAAGATAAGAAAATTGGTTTTAATCACTACAATGTTTATTTTCTTATATTTTTTAATAAAATTTTAAAAAATTATAATATTCAAAATTATTCACTTGGTTTTAAACTTTAATTATTATAATTTTTATTTTCTTATATCTTTTTAATAAAATTTAAAATATATATAATATTTTATATATTTTTAATATATAAAATTGATAAATTAAAGATAATTTTTTTAGTATATAAAATTGATAAATTAAATAATTTATATATATTAAAAGATAAGAAAATTGGTTTTAATCACTATAATGTTTATTTTCTTTTATTTTTTAATAAAATTTAAATAAAATATAATATTCAAAATTATTCACTTGGTTTTAAACTTTAATTACTATAATTTTTATTTTCTTATATTTTTTTAATAAAATTTAAAATTTATGTAATATTTAATATCTTTTTAATATATAAAATTGATAAATTAAAGATAATTTCTTTAATATATAAAATTGATAAATTAAAAATAAATTAAATAATTTTATATATATTAAAAGATAAAAAAATTGGTTTTAATCAAAATAATATTTATTTTCTTATATTTTTTAATAAAATTTAAAAAAATTATAATATTCAAAATTACTCACTTGTTTTTAAACTTTAATTACTATCATTTTTATTTTCTTATATCTTTTTAATAAAATTTAAAATATATATAATATTTAAAATTATTAACTTAATTTATATTGATATCAATTCAAAATCTTTACCTAAAACACTTCATATTAACATTTTTCATATATAAAATATATTAATTTATTTCAATTTTATTTAATTTTAAAAATAATTTCATTATGAATAAAAAAATATATGCATTGTATAACTAGATTGTCAAAATCATTAAATTCACATTATATTACATCATGCAATAATTTATCAGAAAGTTAAATAATTGGACAAACCATAATTGTTATTTGAGTTTAGTTGTAATGGTTTGTGCAAGTGACATGTTGAATTTTTAAATGAGCAAGCTATCCAAAAAAACCTCTACTTTCTACAAAATTTGGTTTACCCCACAATTTGAGTTACCCTATTGATTTGTGCAAGTGACAAGTTGAACTTTTAAATGAGCAAGCTATCAAAAAAACCTAGACTTTCTACAAAATGTCGTTTACCCCTAATACCATCCTCAAAATGAGGGGAGGTGTCTGGTGATTTTCCTCGTGCTCTATTCCAAATTTAAAAAACAAATAAATATATTCTCTTAGAGTAACTCTAAGATTTATTCTTTTCTTTTTATGGATAATTATATTACTTTGCTTTCCCCATTTGATAGAGTATATGAGTTTCAGAGCGTTGGGTGGGAAAGGGTGATTTTCTAGTAACGGGCATTATTTTGAACCTTCAAAGCTCAACAATGGCGGAACCTGCAACTATTTTGGGGGACTTGGACCTTTCAACAATATATATTAGTTGTTGGCCTTGGAGGTTTCGAGCTTTGGTTGGGGTGGTCCTTATGGGTAACTCGGCTTAGGAGGTACATGTTGTTTTTTCTTCAGAGCCTAGGTCCTTACTCTTTGGGAGCTTAGTTTATTTCTATGGTGGACTCATGCTATGGTTCCGGTTTTTTTTATTAACTCTGACCAGTGCTTTGGCGGTTAGCGATGATTTGCTTCTCCTATTGTCAACTCTTAGTTATTTTAGTGGTGGTTTTATCCTTGACTTTAGTGATAGGTACTTTCTTCTGAGCTTATATTTGTCATCTCAGAGCTTGTTTTTTGAACCTTAGTTTCTTTGATTAGTGGGACCTTGCTTTTTTGTTTTGTCGTTGGTAGTGCGGGACTCTCCATGCCTCGAGTTATGGTTTAAGATCGTTCTTTAAGAGCCCGTCAAGTTCGATGTCACCTAGCCATGAGGTGTTCAGTTGGGGTTGGACGTTTTGTGGTGAGTCACTCCCCACCAGAGCCTGCTCCATTATGGATGTTGAAGTCAGGGCTCTCATGTGGGCGGCTGACGAAACCATTTGGAGGAGGGAAGGACTCTTCACCTCGTCGGATGCGCTGGGTATTAAGGCTAGCATTAAAACCATACAGGGGAGAGAAAAGACATTACAACTCCCTCCTTCCACGGTAAAACATAGGAAGCCTCATGCATTTCAGCCATTTACTGGAGTTGTTACGAGAGCTTCGTTTCTCTCCCAGTCTAATATACCTTCTACTATCCCAGGGGAATTGTCGGGTGCTTCGGGGAGGGCGAAGGGAGGACTAGCCTCGGGTTTAAGTGACAAAGGAAGGATTTCTACAGGATTTGGTAGAACAAAACACTAGATTCTAAATCGAAACAAGAGAAAGTTGATGCTCAGGGAGGACGTTGAGCTTGTGGACACTGTCAGTGTGGCACTTTGTTTTTTAGTGGGGAGGTTCTTGTATTGTGCTTGGTGCACTCTGCCACTGGTAGAGTGGGTTCACACTACTTAGCTCCCACTATTGGGTTACCTACCGGAAATAGTTTATTTGACTAAAGGATGGTTTGGATTTCAGTTTAAAAGGAACAAGGATAATGCGACCATTTTGGAGAAACCGTGGATATTTTACGATTCCAGCCTCATGCTGAAGCACTGGAGGGTGAGTTTTGATCCGGCTCTGGACTATTTCCATTTTAGACATTTACGGGTTTACTACCTGGCCTGCCTCTGCATCTTTGGAATGTGAAGGGCTTAGAGGCTATCGGAAATGCACTTGGAAAGTTCATTAAGGTGGATGAATTGGCGCTTGCGGCCTCAGATAAAAGAATAGGCAGGGTGCTAGTGGAAATTGACATTCATGTTGGATTGCTAGAGTCTTTAGAAATCATTTAGAGAGGACACCATTTAGTGCAGTCTTTGGACTATTTATGTAATATCCCCAGGTAGAACCCCAGTTGTAATTATGAATTGTAAACATGTTTGATAGGCTAGTGAGCCCAGTTATAATAATCTGGAAGGATTATGTGTTCATTAGGTCGGAGAGCCTAGATGTTAAAGCCATTAAGCATGATTTTGTATATGTAAATACTCACATCATTAATATAATTACATCGTTGCATGTAAACCGACCACGAAGAAAGATCTATGGGGGACTAAGCTCCACTAGGTAGGGAAAGGGAAGGGGCTAAGAGTCTAGGAAAAGGGGCTAAGGTAGAGGGTTTACCTCTAAGGGAATAATATTATATTATTATTTCCTAGAGGGTAAGGTTTGGACATAACCTATGTTGTCCTAGGTTCCTATGGGAAGGGAACAAATGTTAAGTGGAGCTCATGCAGCTTTAGGAAGACATGTGTCAACCTAGGCGCATGCAGTTTTAGGTGGGAAAGTCAGTTCGTTGGGATTCCCTCACAATGGTGGGAAGACTCCCCATGCGTGTACGCAAGCAGACGGAGAGAGCCTTCATGCAACCAACTTTTTCCTCCATGGTTGACCTCTGCAACCTGGGGGGGGAACTGACACACCGTGTTATGAAGCTAACTATTTTTTCCTGTGAAGCACAACACGACTGCGTAGTGCCTGATCCAGATTGCACCTTAGCCATTTGTCGTTGCTACCCACATCTTCTCTGGACTAGTGTGGCTTGATGTCATTACAAGAGCCCATACCCAATTTTGTTGTTTTGGTTACCCTATGGACTTAGGAGTTGGATAAAAGAAGCAGGTTGTCAGGCCTATGAGAAACTCTCTCCAGGTGAGAGAGTGTGTTGAGGAAGTGAGCTCTCTTGAAGGAAGTCCAGTAGAAGCTACAAAGCTCTGACAATTCCTGATACAGCATGTTGTTGAAGCCCTGAAAAGGGAGGTGTAGCAGTCGATTGATTGTGTGACAGTGAAGGTGTACACTCTTGGGGTGGAACAGACATGTGGGGAATGAGAGTTTGTGGGTTGTGTGTGTAAGTGGCTCCTTGGAGGAATTCCTTGATGTTGAATTGTCTAGCTTCCCTATCGACCTTGCCTAACCTAGGAATCCCCTGCCTAGTGGAGTTTAGTCCCAACTCGAAGGTGACCCACTACTGAGAGTGAGGAGCAGTGTGGTCTATGGTTGGGAGGTTCGTGGAAGGTCTGCACGCAGTTGGTGGTCTTCTATTAAAAGATAAGTTCCACTTCTATGCTCTTTTACATGCTATGTAATTGTACATGTGATATAATTGATGAGTAATTCTTGGATATATTGTATATGTTGTATGTGTAGTCTTATTTTTATTTCCGCATTAATCTGTGTATTATTAGAATATGTTGTTTGTGTATGTTTATATATAGGTAGATGATAATTATCATTTCTATGTTTATATGGATGTGTATGATGTTTTCGCAAGTATCTTTGTGTGGCATAGCACAGTAGATTAAGGTTGGGGTTGTCACAAATTGGTATCAGAGTGAAAAGTGTGTTTACGAGTGATGTTGTCTAGCCTGTTGGTGGTTGGGGTCGTTACAAATTGGTATCAGAGCCATGGTTTCAACACTGAGCCTGGATGCGCCAGGAAAGTGGAAGTTGAAGAAAAGGTTTCAGAAAGGAATTGTTGTCGAAATGGAAAAAATTGAAGTTCAGAGCCCAGTTTTCAACACTGAGCCTAAATTGGGTCGAATAAGTGGTTATGGAATCAAAAGCTCAGAGAAAATTGTTGTCGAGAGGGACAAAATTTGAATTTCAAAGCATCCCAGAGTACAAAGAGAACACCTTGGTCGTGTTTGAAAGCTCGGTAGGTATAACGGTTCAAGAAAGACAACAGAGAAAAGAGACTGCAGTAACTGTGGGTTTGGAACCGCAAGGCTTGAAGTTGGGTCATAAGATCTACACAGGGGAAAGGACAATGTTTTACAGCCGTCAGATCTGGAAAAATATGCATGAGATTTAACCTCCAAAGTCCTTAGGAGTTCGTAACTTCGACGAATTTTATGAGTTAGAGAGCCAAAGGGGCCGAAGCATCGAAGCTCTGAAGTCCCGGAGTGGATCTACACCGCAGATCCAAGGAGAAGTGCTTGATCGTTGGATCGACCGAAGACAGGTCAAAACTGTTAGATCAAGCCAAGAGCAAGAGGTAAGGTACAATGGTGAAAAATATATCTTAGTCATCAGATCTGCGTGCAAGTGATTGTGAGCCATAGATCTCATAGCAGTTCGGGAGTTCAACATTCGGGAGAAACAAAGTATGCTAGTGTGAAAACTCTTGAAGTCTAGAGTTAATCTGAACCATTCATCAAAAAGGGGCATGTGCCGGCAGATCAACATATTCGTGAGTTTGGAATTCGGGAGAAACAAAGTATGTTAAGGCAAAAACTCCCGAAGTCCCAAAGTTTGGTAGTTGATCCGGACCATCCATCAAAAGGGACACATGTTAGAAGATCAGCTTGTTCAGGAGTTCGACGTTTGAGAGAATTGGAGTGTGCAAGTGTAAAATCTTTCAAAGACCGAAGTCCCGAAGTGACATGGCATGTTGATGCCACTAGTGATGACATGGACACATGGGATGTGTGCCACGTGTCAGTGAGTTAAGAACCTTTGGAAGATAGAAACGCCAGTTAGAACGTGACACGTGTCCCCTGTCATATTGGGCCACGTGTCTGCTTCTAGTATTATGCAACGTGGCACTCTTTTTTAGCATGGTTAGTGGGTCCCCTGATGGTCACAGGGGACACGTGGCATTAGATCCCAAAGTCTGGAGACTTGACACTCTAGAAGAAATGGTTCATGATGGAATGGGAGGAAGAAATCCCTGAATTTTTGTAGTGTCGAAGTAACGTAATGTGATGACGTCCCTATAGTGACGTGGAAGTAATCGGAGACTCATAGTTCAGGATTTTTGGGGTGTGTAGATGTGAAATCCTTTGAAGTCCTGGAACCCCGAAGCTCCAAAGTCCTGAAGACTGGAGGGTCGAAGTTAATCTCGACCTTTGATCAGGAAACGACACTTGGCAACAGATGCAGCTATCTGGAGACTTGGAACTACGG
Source organism: Picea engelmannii (assembly GCA_009831015.1). NCBI lineage: Eukaryota > Viridiplantae > Streptophyta > Pinopsida > Pinales > Pinaceae > Picea > Picea engelmannii. The sequence continues at coordinate 168,242 of ML799962.1, read as the reverse complement.
AAAGATTGAGAGTATGGACAGTCTGGAAACCCCAAAGCCCAGAGTTCCATAGTAAATATCAATCATTGGATGCTGGGAAGACGAGGACCGTTGATCCACCCCACTTTGCGAGTTCGCCAATGCGGCACTCAGAGAGATTTTTTGTGATGTGCTTTGGAAACCGTCGAAGCCTAGAGTCTCAGAGTTCTTGTCCACTGTAGATCCACTGTCCTACATGAATTCGCTAGTTCAATGTTCTATGATGTTTGTGATGTGAGAAAAGGGAAACCTCTGAAGTTCTGGAGCCCCAAAGTCCCAAAGCTCTAGATAAGCACGTATAATACTAGCGCTTGGTCACAGCCGATGATCACATGAGATTGGAGACCAAAGAAAGAGGGCTGGTGCTCATAATTTTTTTTTTATAACAGGGAAGGGATTAGAGATAGAGCCCGTGGGGTCCATGATTGAAAATACCTGTATCGAAAGAAGTAAAGAAGGTATGTAAACCTGAAGAGAGGATCCAATAAGGATCCAAGTGCCAATTCAACTCTGTGAAATAAAAACAGTTGTACAAAGATCACCTTCCAAAAAGCACCATTGTGCAAACAGTTATAACTTTATGTTCAGGATTCTAAATTGAGCAAGGAGGCAATCATTGGAAAGGTCTTGGAATGAGGATTCCAGGTATTCAACCATCTTCGATACATGATAATGCATGAACCATAATTTCATATGGAGATGCAAAGAATGGGAATAAGGAAGGAAGGTTTTATGGAATATGAAATAGTTTGGAGATAAGATGTGACATCTCCAAGGATCAGTCCCGTAGTTGGAGATAACACCTCCATTATTGCTATCAGAATGTGCAGTGGAAGCATGGCATGAAGGGCATCAAATATGGCATGAAAGAAGTTGAATATGCATGCCATAAGGCTAAATCAAATTGCTTCAAGAAAGAAGTTGGTGTTAACTAACTAAGGTTACTCAGAGAACATGACTGGAATTATAATTCGTTCATGCGGGAGTTGGATCAGAGGAATCCAAATAATAATGGAATGCTAAAAATTAATATCAACATAATATGTGGTTGCAAGTATGTAAGGTACACAAGGAAGGACTCCTGGATGCAGTCAAGTCCACGAACATCCTAAGATATTGGAAGAAGAATTCATGAGGTAGATATCAAGTCAAGAATAATTTAAAAGTGAAATGATTTCTACAGAGAAAACAAAAAGTAACCAGGAAGAAAATGGTTCTATGCATGGGTTCGAATACAGAGGAGATGGTGCCTGACAAGAATCCATCTTAAGTGACATAGATCCATGAATGTAAACCAAGAGGTTGTAGGTATCACTTGAAGTTATGATGGTAAGGTAAAAGAACGACTTTCAGTTAATTCCATGAAGATAGAAAAGGAGGCATATGTGCATCCTTACAATATGCTAGAGATTGGCTAGGCAAGTCAAGTTTGAGGCTAGTTGGAAAAGAGAAGAGAAGAGTACAAGAAAACCTCAAGTACTAAAGTATTCAGTCAGGAAAGGGATGAAGGAGTTAAGTTCTGAAGAGTAACTAGATATTGAAGACCCAAAGTCTATAAGACAGCATGTTTGGAATTATAATTCATCCAAATATGAGTTAGGATAGTAGGATCAAGGGAATAAATGAAAGTTGAAGGCTAATATCAGTTGGGTATTGGTTGTAAATGCAAAGGGAAGCTGCCAAGGGTGATTGGCTAGAAAGTGCTTAGGACATAAATAATCATGTACAATGGCTACAATGAGAGCACAAGAAGATTCAAGAATCTGGGAAGAATTAAAGACTTCTGGGATCAGCAAGGAAAAGTTTTATAGGGAGAAAGAAATTGTTGCAATTTCTATGGCAGCAAATATGTTATGGCTTGTTGGGACAACTAAAGAAAAAATGCTTGCATGTTTGCAAAGTGTTGTTGATGATGTTGCTTCATATGGAAGGAAGCAACATAAAGCTAAGTGTTGGTTATAAGTCTGATAAAAGAAGCATGAAAGCTTCTATTGTCATCAACTAATCAGGTAACATCAAATTCATTTAATGGCAACTATGTAGGTAAGTATTCTCTTTTGAAATTATGTTACATAATTGCCAAAGGAAAATTCAGGTAAGAATTTTCCCCGATTGAATTGTTATGATACACATGATAGTATTATAGAATGTATTAACATGAATAAGATACCACTAGATGTGGTAAAGGCTAGAGGCTTGTCATAGTTATCAAATCTTTTTAACTTTTGAATGCACACACTAACATAGTAGAATGTCATGTTAATTTGGTTATGAGGTAATAACCAAAGAAATAAAAGATAAGAACTTGATATAGGAATGAATGCCAGTAAAGCTAGTCATGTATGAGACCATGACAGGGTTGGATATGGAAAAGTATTGATATGGGAAGGCTATGAACCACACATGTACTAAAAGCTTCCTACCTTTAAATAAAACTTGGACTACAAAATTTTTGCTAAAACTAATGAACACCACAGAATTATATTCTTGGTGTAGTGTTCGGGTCGAAAAGGAAGGCATCCAATTAATTGGGAAAACAATAGGAAGTGTGTGGAGAATGTCTCAAGACATTGGCCAGAATTCCAACTTATGGATGGTGAGATACATGACTAAGATAAAGAACATTTTCTAATTCAATGCAAGATGCATTGAATAAATATGCTTCGAGAATTGCACTCATGCATAGTAAGTGATAGAATTGTATACTTAAATGCAATTGTTGAATGTGTTTTGTAAGTACATGCATATATATTATTGCATGGAAATAATTGTTACTAACAACTGAAATGTTGTTAACTCATGAAGTTAAGGACATTTCAGGAATTGTTAGATATTGCAACATAAAAGTTGCAAGTCAAGTAGTCACGTAAGAATTGACTAGAGAAAAAAAAATTGTTCCAAAAAAAAAAAGTAATGAACTTACAAATATTAATTATAAACATGCATTTCATAGAATGATGAGTCGTTCTATTTTATTAAATTGTTTGGTAATTATGATTGAATTGCTAGGTGCATGAAATTCTAAGATCACTTCATATGGTTTTGTACATATTACAATTGAATTATGATGTACAGGAAATACTGACAATTGTTGGTTGTATGCAAGAGGAAGCATTGATGGAAAAATGGTATGCAGTTTGGTTCTTGTGGAAAACCACCAAGAAGGTTGCACTCATGATATGGAAATAGACAAGAAGAATTATGAAATAGAATCTCATGTCTTAGGAAAATTTGAATTCCCTTTTGAACTAAGTTTGAGTTCCTAAATGAATTATTTTATGTTCTCTCATGATAATTTCATGTGGGTGATGCAGATGAGATGATATTGATTAAAGTTGGAATGTTGACTACAAAGAGTAGCTGGAGGAAGATGATGATTGGAGACAACGGATCTTACCATGTGGATCCCCAGTGGATCTGGGTGTACACTTCTCCTTGGGTTGCCTTGGAGTAGGTTGGAGCCCTGGAGGGAGAAGTGTGGGAATAGGTTCCCCGGTATGAGGCCTAGAGGGTACCTGGAGACCTCTTAGGGAAGTTGGAACTCCTGGAGCCACGGTGCTCTGAGACTTCTTGTTCGGTCTATGTTGGAGCCCTGGAAGGAAGGTGCACACTACCTTGGGTTGTACAGGCATGTGGGGAATGAGAGACCATTAGTTGGAGTGTTCTTAAGGTTTGGTACCTTGGCTTAGACCATGTTGATATGGATTGTGGACCATGGTTATCTTGGGAATCCATTTCCATGATGGAGTCATAGCCCTGCTCAGGGGTGGAAGGTCTTCTCAATCAAAAGATAAGTATCAATTCTCTATTCATTGTATGTTGTTATCTTGTATACAGGTTATAATGTATTAGAATTGCATGTATATATATTGTATGTATGTTCTAATGTTGCTTCTGAATGAATAGGTGTATGAGAAGAGTGTTTATGTTTGTGGATTCATAGCCCCTGCTGAGAGTTTATCAACAGTGAGATCTAAGGTTGGGTTGAACATCGTGGATCTACAACTAGTCGGTGCTTTCAATGAGGTTTAATTGAAGCATGTAATAAGGAACAATGAGCTGAGTGCTTTCCTGAAGCAGCTCTATGGAATAAAGAAATTGAATTTCAGCTGCAGTATGAACACCAGAATTGGTTCTTGAAAGTACAACACCAGGTGGATAACATGCTTCCAATAGCTAAAGCTTGGAGTTTTTTGAAGAATTTTTTAATTGTATATGTATAAACAAGTTGCACTGAGGACAACCCAAAAATAAGGGGAGGGGATTATAATATCCCCATGTAGAACCCCCGCTGTAATTATGAATTGTAAACATGTTTGATAGGCTGGTGAAACCTAGAAGGCTTATGTGTTCATTAGGCCAGAGAGCCTAGATGCTAAGGCCATTAAGCCTGATTTTGTATATGTAAATACTCACATCATTAATATAATTACATCATTGTGTGTAGACCGACCACGAAGAAAGAGTTATGGGGGACTAAGCTCCACTAGGTAGGGAAAGGGAAGGGGCTAAGAGTCTAGGAAAAGGGGCTAAGCTAGAGGGCTTACCTCTAAGGGAATAATATTATATTATTATTTCCTAGAGGCTAAGGTTTGGACATAACCTGTGTTGTCCTAGGTTCCTATGGCAAGGGAACGAATGTTAAGTGGAGCTCATGCAACTTCAGGAAGACATGTGTCAACCTGGGCACATGCAGTTTTAGGTGGGAAAGACAGTTCGTTGGGATTCCCACGCGATGGTGGGCAAAATCCCCATGCTTTCACGCAAGTAGACGGAGAGAGCCTTCACGCAACCAGATTTTTCCTTCATGGTTGACCTCTGCAACCTGGGGGGGGAGGCACACTGTGTTATGAAGATAATTGCTTTTGCCTGTGAATCACAACACAACGGCGTAGTGCCTGAGCATGATCGCACCTTGGCCATTTGTTTTTGCTACCCACATCTTCTATGGACTGATGTGGCTTGATGTCATTACTAGAGCCCATACCCAATTTTATTATTGTGGTTACCCTCTAGACTTATGAGCTAGATAGAAGAAGCAGGTTGTCATGCCTATGAGCAACTCTCTCTAGGTGAGAGAGTGTGCTGAGGAAGTGAGATCTCCTGGAGGAAGTCCAATAGCAGCTACAGAGATCTGAGAATTCATGATCCATCATGTTGTTGAATCCTTGAAAAGGGAGGTGTAGCAGCCAATGGACTATGTGAAAGTGAAGGTGTACACTCCTAGGGTGGAACATGCATGTGGGGAATGAGAGTCTATGAGTTGTGGGTGTAAGTGGCTCCTTGGAGGAATTCCTTCATGTTGAACTGTGTGACTTCCCTGTCGACCTTTCCTAGCCTAATAATCCCTTTCCCGATGGATTTTAGTCCCAACTCGGGGGTGACCCACTGCTAAGAGTGAGGAGCAACGTGGTCTATGGCTGGGAGGTTCGTGGAAGGTCTGCATGCAGTTGGTGGTCTTCTATTATAAGACAAGTGCCACTTCTATGTTCATTTGCATGATGTGTAATTGTACATGTGATATAATTGACGAGTAATGCCTGGATATATTGTATATGTTGTGTGTGTAGGCTTATAGTTATTTTTGCATTAATCTTTGTATTATTAGAACATGTCGTATGTATATGTTTATATATAGGTAGATGATAATTGTCATTTCTATGTTTATTTGGATGTGTATGATGCTTTCGCAAGTATCTTTGTGTGGCATAGCCCAGTAGATTAAGGCTAGGGTTGTCACAAATTGGTATCAGAGCGAAAAGTATGTTTACGAGTGGTGTTGCCCGACCTGTTGGTGGTTGGGGACATTACAATTTGGGTATACCTTTTAGGTGTTCTATGTATCGATAGACCATTCATCTGAGGCGGGATTTTCATGGAACTGATGTGGACGAGGTATCTAAGGGGACTGTGTTGGATAGGTCAACGCGACAGGATTCATCGGGAGTGGACTCTATTCGATATAATGCGTTCAGTGATGATGACCCAGTTACTAGCCAGTTAGACTGGTCGAACACCATCACGGGTAAGTTACAAACTATTTATCCTATGTTATACTCTTCTTTATCTTATTGGGAAAGGATGGAGTTGGACTCTTCTAGTATTTGTGGAGAGGGTGGTGTTATTTCGACTGCTTTTATTCCTGCTCGGGTATTTCCAAATGAAACCACCATTGATCATGTTCCCAGTACTCGAGTTAGGGGGGAATCTCGACCTAACTTTCTTGAGGACTCTAGGGGAGCTAGGGGTCAATCCTTAGGTCCCGAGGGGGATTGTTTACCCTTGAAAAAAGGGTCCATTGTTGGGGTGGGATCTCTGTGTGAGGCATCGATTAGATCTTATGGGTCGAGTGATGATAGTATACTTCCGGGTTGCAAGGAATCAGAGCTGGGGGACATTTCCATTAGGGAAGTACTAGAGACTTTGGTCCCCTCCTATAGAGAATATCTCACACCGATTTAGTTACCTACATATATGGGGAGGACTGTCTTTCATAGAAAAGGTCCAGAAGGGGATTCTGATCAGGAAGGGTCCACGGGGGATTTTTTGGGGAAGTATTATACTTGGTCTAAGGGACTGGGTATGGAAATATCCCCTATAAAAACTCAAATTGATAGAAAGCGGAAGGAGGAACTGGTTATTTTATCTGTTGAGTTACTTTTACCTTATACTTCTGATTCTGGGGCACTTAGAGGCATGAAATCCCTTGCGAGAGAAAAGCCATGAATTTACTCTCTCTAAACATTAGAGGGGTTGGGGGGACCCTGAAATCTACCTCCCTACAAAGACTCCTCTGGAGGACCTCTCCGGATATTATCTTTTTGTAAGAAACAATGGTGGAAGGAAGTAAGGCAAGGGCCTTTATGAATTCTCTTCGTCCTACGTGGATATCATGTGTTGTTAGCTCTGTTGGGACTTCGAGGGGTTTATTAGTGATGTGGGATCCTACAAAGTTTGACATTTTTCCTTTCTTGTGTTGTGGTGGAATTATGTTAACAGGTACGTTCCTGGAGCTAAATTTGTTGATCACCTTGCTGAATGTGTATGGTCCTTGCTCGGATAGAAAATCCTTTTGGTAAAACGTTGCAACAAGAGGTCTTATGGATCGTAGAAATCTCATTTTGGCTAGTGATTTAAATCTCACCTGCGATGGTGGGGAGATTATGCTCATGTGGACCCGTTATCAGACTTCTTTAAAGATTTTTTTAATGGTTTCAGATTGGTTGATATTGTTCTAAATGAAATGGTATCGAACTAGAGGAATGGCAGAGGGGGATCTACGGGTATATCAAAAAGATTGGACGGGTTTTTGTGGCCGAAGATATCATTGGCGGTGTTCGCAAGTGTAAATCATGGGTGGATTTCCCCTATCTATCAGACCACGCCCGTATTTTTTTAAGATTAGATCGATATCTTTTATCGACGACTTATCCATTCAAATTCAATGCTAGTTGGTTAAGTGAAGAACAAGTTGCAGCGTTAGTGAGCGAAGTCTGGAAGGACCCTGCATTTCTGGTGGAAAGTGATGTACAACAGAGATTGGTTTAAAAGTTGAAGACTTTAAAAGTTCGTTTAAAAGAGTGGGAAAAAGTACTCAATTTAAAACGTGAAGAAAGATTAATCTGTATTGAGGGAATCTTAAAATATCATTTACAGGAAGCGACACTAGAGGATTGGAGCAGAGATAGGGATACTTAGATCAAACTTTTGGAGGAAGAACGAGATAAATTATTTCTTGCAGAGGAAGAAAAGTGGCATCTTAGAAGCAGAGTTATCTAGATTAAGAGTGGGGATAAAAACATGAAATTATTTCATGCTTTTGCGAGCCACAGAAGGAACAAGAATCACATACGGGAAATCAGGGATGAGAGAGGAGAACTCCACTCTAGGTAGGATGCTATAAAAAAAGAAGTGGTCAGGTACTTTAAAAATGTCTACCAGGAATCTGATTGTGTAGTTATAAATGAACAAGCGGATTCTGCAAGTCTATATGGATGCTTTGTAAAGGATGATGAAGCAACGCTTATAGATGGCTCGTTCATGAAGATGGAATTATGGGAGGTGCTCAAGTCCTTTGCCAAAGACAAGAGCATGGGGACTGACGGTTGGACTGTGGAGTTTTTTTTATACTTCTTTGATTTTGTAGGTGATGATCTATTGGAGGTGGTGGAGGATTCTAGGACCAGGGGTATAGTGAATAAGTCTCTAAATGCAACTTTTTTAACACTTATCCCAAAAGTTATTAATCCTAAGTCCTTTGGTGATTATAGACTTATAGCCTTGTGTAACTTATGTTATAAGATGATCTCCAAGATCATTGCAAACATGTTAAATCCTATTTTATCTCGCTCGTTGACGGAGGAACAGTTAGGTTTCCTTAAAGGCAGACAGATCTTGGATGTGATAGGCACAACTCAGGAATGTCTGCACAGTATTAAGGTTAAAAATTCAAAATCCTTGGTTTTAAAATTGGATCTTATAAAAGCTTATGATTGTATCAGTTAGGATTTTTTACGATTGGCTTTAATTCAATCATGCTTTAGTATCCTTTTCAGAAATTGGATCTTAAGTTGTGTGACTAGTGAAAACTTTTTTGTCCTCATTAATGGGGAGTCATCACATTTATTTCAGAGTGGAAGAGGGTTGCGACAAGGTTTCCCATTATCACCTTTGCTTTTCGTTCTTGTCATGGAAGGACCTAGCATGTTGTTAAAGAAGGGAAAGGAGGAAGGGAAATTGTCAGGGGTAAAAGTCTCCATATTAGTTAAGATCTTGCATCTATTTTTTGTTGATGATGTGCTTATTATAACAAAATCGAACACAGAAGAGTGGTTGGAGGTTAAAAGGATTTTATTGTTATTTTGTAGTGCCTCAGGATTGTTGATCAATTGGTCAAAGTCTATTTTTTACTATGTTGGAATCCACGAAGAGACTTTAGGATTTCTTAAAGAATATCCTCCCTCACACTTTTGAGGATATTGCTAAGGGATTTAGATATCTTGGATATTTCCTTAAGGTTGATGCATACAATACTGTGGATTGGAAGTGGCTCCTCACAAAGATTGAAATAAGGATTGGGGTGTGGTGTAATAGATGGTTGTCGTTGGGTGGACGATTCACATTGATCAAATCTGTACTTGAAGGGAAACATGTCTATTGGATGGCCTTTGCAGCTATTCCACATTCAATTATGGAAAAGATAAGAAAACTTATGTTCAGTTTTCTTTGGTTGGGTGATGGTGGGAAAAATAATATGCACCTTTGTAGCTGGGATATGATAGCAAGACCCAAACATCTAGGAGGATGGGGAGTAAGAAATATATTTCTCTTCAACTGTGCTTTGTCCTGAAATTCCTTGTGGAGAGATTTGATGAAAGAGGGCATCTGGAACAAGGTGTTAAAAGATAAGTATATCCCTCACTGCTCGGTAAACACTTGGTTTAGAACGGTCCAAACTATAGCGCCATCTACATCCCATACTTGGAAGAACCTTTTGAAGTCCTTGCATTTGATTACCCACTGCCTTAGCTGGAGGCTGGGGTCGGGTCATTCGATTTTACTCAGATTGGACTGTATTTTAGGTCTAGGGACTTCTTCCTTCTTATCATGCCATCTTATATCTGAACTAAATAGAAGCAATTTGTATTATCTCTACCATGTTGTAGGTGAAGGTAGAGCGGGATATCTATCTGATCCATGGAAAACAAGTGAGGAGATTGGCCTAAGTGGGATCGAGGCAGTGGATGGGAGGCCTATTGTAGGGATCTGGCAAGTGCAGGGGTGCAATTATAGAATGTGGAATACATGCTCATTTGGACTGGGGGTGATAGCTTGAGCAGTATTACTATGAAAAATATTTATTGTGCCCTTGCAAAAAATAAGTGGCAGGTTAATATTGGGGGATGGCGTAAACATTTGTGGAAGTGGGATTTGGCAATTAAAAAAAAAAAAAAAAAATTTACATGGTTAGCCATTGAAAAAAAAATATTAACATGGGACACATTGCAAAGAAAAGGGTGGGTAGGACCAAACATCTACCATCTGTATTCAAAAGAGGTGGAATCGGGATATCATATGTTTGTTAGTTTGTAGTTTCAATAAAGAAGTGTGGATGAGCAAAAAAAAAAAGAGCTAAATATTCAGTCTGTTTGGGAAGGAAGCACACTAGAAAGTTGTTTTGAAATCTGGGATAGAAAGGAGGCTATGTACTCTACTCTTCCTTCTACACTTTGTTGGTTTGTGTGGATGGCACAAAACAATTTTTTTTTTTAAGGAGTTAATCCCTCTCCTCTGTCAGTTGTTTATAAAATTTGTGCAAACTTATCCACTTTCCCTCAATCAATGAATAAGTTTGGAACCCGATTAGTTCAAAATCCATGTTTTAATACCCATATAGTTGTTTATAAAATTTGTGCAAACTTATCCACTTTCCCTCAATCAATGAATAAGTTTGGAACCCGATTAGTTCAAAATCCATGTTTTAATACCCATATAGTGAGTTGGTTTGATGGAGCTGCTCAGCGATATGGTAATAAGTGTGGGGTTGGGGGTTTGATAAAAATCAATGAAAACTTGGTTTATAAGTGGAATTTCAATTGTGGCACTGAGACAAATACCAGGGCAGAATTGCTTGGAGCATGGGAAACTCATATCTTGGTTGTGCGGCTGAATATAGAAGCTATCCAGGTAATTGGAGATTTAAAGGTTGTTATTGATTGACAACTCATATCTTGGTTGTGCGGCTGAATATCGAAGCTATCCAGGTAATTGGAGATTTAAAGGTTGTTATTGATTGACTAAAGGATAGAGGAAAGTTGGAGATTGCTTCTTTGTTGAGATGGAACGATAGAATCATCAAGCTTAAAAAATATTTCAAGGAGATCCATTACACACATGTCTACAGGGAGCTAAATAAGGAAGAAGATCTGCTCTCAAAAAAGGCTTTGACGAAGAACGAAGGATAGACCGACTACAACTTGTGAATAGATTGAAATGAGGGCTTTCCTCTTGTTTTTAAACTTTATTAGCAGATAGGTTCTTATGGGCCAATCTAGGATTTGGTTTGTTTAGTTGAGCACTGTAGTCACTCGTTTACAAGTAGAAACCATTTATAAAATAGTTGCGTTCATATCAGAAAATACATATCGCCCTCCATTCACTAGCACCGAAATGGTGCAAAAGTCCATCATGGGGACTTCAACAGCATATCGTCGATGAATAGAGTTATCAATGCAGTATGGGCGTTAATGATCGAGAACTCCTCAGAGTCCATGCTTCTCGAATGCATTCGGCTGTCAGACCTTAGTCGGAAGAAATGTCAAGCTATCGCAATCCCTCGTATAAAGATGCTAAAGCATTTTCATGTCAATGCAATATGAGAGGTCCAGAAGAGATGTTGTACATTGTCGGGATAATCCACGAGGCTCTGGCAGTTTTTCAGTCTTACAGCACTTGTCAGATGCGTGTACGGCCGATAAGTTCCATTCTGACTCTTCTGGTGTTTTGCTAGAAAAGCAGAGTCGGATATTTGTCATTGGCCCACACAGTACTTACATTCTTTAATGTTTATCCACAATTTTAATACTAGCCCAGACACTTAACCGGTGGCTGATGAAAGCCCAGAGGCGAAGCCATTTTGCGTTCTGTCATAGTTTATTAATACTAGCCCAGCCACTTAACCGGTGGCTGATGAAAGAGGCGAAGCCATTTTTTTTTTTTCAGAGTTACTTTTCCGGTAAGGTTTTTGGTGGTTTGTTTTTAAATTTTCCGTCATTCCAGAAATTTATCGATTTTTTGAGCATCTGAGTTGGTTTAAAATGGGATATAACCCTTGGGTTAAGGTTCTGAAATGCATAGAACATTGATCCATGTGAAACTCAGACTACTTCTGAAAATTTGGTGGGATTCAGGCCCATTTTGTGCCTAAAAAGCGGAACTCGGGAGGAAAGATTACTCCGAGTTAGCTTACTCTCATTTTGCCTACTGTCATAGTTTATGTTTGACAATCAGATTAATGAAATTAATTTATAATCTGTGTTAATCAAGTGTTCTAATGATTAACAGAAGTAGAAGAATATGGGCCAAGGTAGAAGGAGAATGAATATTCATAATTCATGGAAGATACAACTAATGTAAATTGAAAGTTTCATTTGATTCTAGTAAGAACAAGGGTTGCATGGCAACGCAGTCCCTGCCGAGTTAGTTGGGAAATACATGTTGAACAATGAAACTTAGTATAACTAAATGCACTCTGAATTTGCTAGAAAAAAATACTTTAAAATCAGATTGCATTTGAGCTATAAAACT